>BQNB010006920.1:34393-95559 GCA_026074375.1 Tanacetum coccineum | reverse complement strand
CAATATCAGATGGCTAGAAAAATCAAAACACCAAAGGTGTTTGTTTGCTTGGCTCATTCGAACTCAAAAGAATGCAGGAAAAGGAAAACAAGCTTCCATTTGGTTCTTGATTAGGCTAAACCATTTTTGAGTGAAGTTGATATAGATTTCAATAATTAAAATTTGTTAATGGTGAGTGTGTTTGTGTGTGTGTTGCCGTTCGAAAGAGAGAGAGCAAGAGAAGAAGAAAAACCAAAATTTTAAACTAGGTTTACTTATGAATATGTAAGAGTTAGATAACCTTGGGAAGTATAACACTAGTAATCATTGTGTATTGGGAACAAAATGGCTTGAGTGTGTTTGTCACCTATAGGTGTCGGCTACTAGGACTAGAGGTAAGCATGCATATTTTTTTGACAATTTACATTACTTGTATTTTCCTTGTAAATTTTTAATTTAAGGTATCATTTGTACACAATTAAATAAAATATGAACATTAGACGCGGGTTTGGCCATGGTCAAGGAACAAGGATGATATTCGTAAAATAATAATTTACGATCATAAAAATAATAACGAAACGCGTCGTAAATTTTTACGATGCTTAAAACGTTTAACAATCCCGCGGTCAAACGTTGACTCGCGAAACGTCTAAAAGTAAAAATTTCCAAATTCCGTTCGTAGTAAAATGCGAAAATAATTATTCACGACAAATAAAATTTTAAATGTCGATGTTCATTCATATGAACTTATAAAATAATAAGTATGACGTCGAATCCGTGATCGTCCTACGCGTCATAAAACTCGGGTTGTTAAATTCCACCCACCTTAAGGGAGCGTCGTCCCGGTGTTCGTCCTTTCTTACTTGTCTTAATTTTACTTGCAATGAGACAGTTTCCTCACGATTGAACAGTCTCTATTGGGATTCCGAAACTTCTACAAGTTAATACTGCAGGTTCAAGATTAATACTGCTAGTGAAGACTTAATGCTGTTAATGAAGATTGAAGAAATAAGTCTAAGTCTTTAGTACTGCTAGCTTTGTAGTTAGTACTGCCAGTACAATGTTAGTACCGCCAATAATAGTTAGTATTGTTAGTTAGTATTAGTACTGCTAATATATTGTATTAGTACTGCTTATGAGATATGCATGAGATAAATTAGGAATAGATATGCATTATCTCTTAAGAGTTTTTGTAAAGTCCCCATTAGGGTTTCCTTAGTATTATATAGGGAACCCTGGGATTTGCCGTTGTACGACATAGTTCTACACAGATCACAATAATGATCATATTAGTAATCTATGTTTGTAATCTGTTTACCTAGGCAGATTTAAGTTATAATATAAAAAGTTCTTTTGTGATTCTTAATATTGTTATTCTTAGCCATTATTCGATTAGTTTCCGGCATATTCAATTTCCCCCCGCTCGTTTCTAATCACGCGTCGCTTTCATTATTGTTGTTTTAGATTATCTAAAGGAACAAACCCTTACAAGCTTAAAGGTATAAGTGCTATTTAGAAAATCAACTTCCAACAAGTAGGTAGTCAGAGTTGTGTGGAAACTTCTAAATAAGGAATAATACTCAATTGTATGATGGAAGAACAAGACAATTCTCCATTACTATCACAGCAATGAAAATCCCTATTCATCAGGAAGGGAGAGAATATGATATTGGGTGCATGAGTATACGACAATATATCTGTCACACAGCCCATAACCTATGGGATGTTATTTTCATTAGAGATCTAGAAGAAAGAGACCTGCACCAACTAGAGAAACATTCTGCTCTCCTGCTCACTAAGATGCCAAAAAACTAGCTGCTAAAAGGAATAAGGAAAGGTTAACTGGCTCTTGCTTTTAGCAATACGCTGATGAATACCTCTCAAGTTTTACAATGTTGCAGTGCTAAAATCACTCTTGGAAGCATCAGTCAAGTTTGGAAATGGTAATGAAGAATCCAAGAAGATGCAGAAAAATGTTCTAATACATAAGCTTGTAAACTTTTATTACTGCTTCAAATGAAAGTCTGGACAAGGACTATGATAGGTTCCAAAAATCTTAAGTCAAATTGGAGGTTCATGGTGCTCTCAAATATCAAAGGAAGGATATCAACCAAAATTTCTAGAAGCCTTCCTCATTCATGGAATTCAATTTGCTCTAATCATGAGAATAAGCCAGACATTAATGAGATTGATATTGTTTGGACCTTACAACAACACTTAGGGTCTTACGAAGATGAGATGAAAGTGTCTTCAAGTTCCACTTCTACTTCTCAGAACTTTGGCATTCTTTCTCTAAGAACACTGCAGTACTAATAAGTTTGTTCTGCCAGTTGGAGATTTTAGGGTTAGTTATGCGGAGGAATTAGTCAAGTGTTCATCTACCCATGTGTATGATGTAGCCGTGCTTCTTTCTTTGCACATACAAACAACAGTCCTAAACTTGAAAATAAGGGAGTTTCAGCAGATTGTTGTAGGATGACTTGAAAAAAAAAGGAAATTTTTTAGATCATTAGATGACAGTGGCTATGTTGACTGTCAGAGTGAGGAAATTCATTTAGAAGACAGGAAGGAACATGGATTTCAAAGAAAAACGACATGTTTCACTTGATAAATCAAAAATTAAGTGCTGCAACTGTCACAAAAAGGGCACTTTGCTAGGGAATGCATATCTGGTAGGAATCAAGGGAAAAGATCTTATGGTGACAATGGCAGGAGCAAAATGCACAACAATTGAAATCTTCATCACAGGCATGTCGTGGCTCAAGGGTCATAGGATGCTAGACTAGAGTTTATGATTTTGAAATAGAACTAAGTCAACTTTGCTTTAATGGAAATCTATTTTTCAAGCTCATCATGTTCTTTCTGCAATGTGTACAAAAGTTCTAAAACAATGTCTTGAATCTTTTTAAAACTCTTCAAAAAGAATTTTATGATAGTAAAGAGAAAAATCATGCAGAGCAAGACTAGAAATTGCAGGGTATGATTTAGCTTTAGAGTCTCTAGAATCTAGGTTGCTTGTACATTAAAAGAATGACTGGCTTTGGGTCGTGAAAATATGAGGTTTATAATTTGAGCTTAAATGCAGTGAAATAAAAATTAAACAACATTACCTGGATTAGAGAAAGTTGTTAAGGAAGAGATGTGTTAAAATTTAAATGAAATGATAGGAAGAATTCATTCCAAGAGCTCTTGATGAATTACTCAACAGTCAAATGAGTGCATAAGATGAAACTGGTTGTTAGGATATGGGGACACACAATGAATGAAATGAGTAACAATTCTAAAAACTGATATGTGAGATAGTTTTGAGTTGATTTTTGAATTGTCAGGATTCTAGTGATGAAGAAGTCCGCACAGCTAATGACTAGGTTTCCAAAGCAGTATGTGGTATATGATGTTCCCCCTCCTTTAAACAGGTACCTTCTTAACCCCATAAGAGCTGACATATATTGCAGGTTTAGATGAATATGCATTAGTGAAGAAAATAACTGAGTAATAAAAACTGATTTAATACTAAAAGAGTGAGACTGTAGGTAAAAACCAAATGAAACAAATACTCAAAAACCTAAGATAGTATTTCGCAATCAGTTATCCAATTTATAAGAGAGATAAGTTATCATTGAGGATTGGAACTCAGATGATGAGGATGATATGTCTGAAGTGCAAACAGTTAGTCTTGTTAAGACTAATGAGACTCAAACAGTTAATAACTCAGTGTTGTTAAAATTGTGTCAAATTATCAGAACCAAGAAATTGGTTTTAAGAAAAAAAAGTTTGCTTTTGTCTTCTTGTTGGGCATTCTTATCTCTCAGCATGTAGGCTCTTCCTTGGGCATTAATGTTGGTCTTGCGGCACTGATTTGTGTAGTGTCCTTTCTCACCACAGGCATGACATATAACTGTCACTGGTAGTTGATTACTTCCAGTGGCTGGCTTCTTGTTTCGGCAGTTCTTACTCAAATGGCCCACCTTGTTGCAAATATTACATTTGCCAGTACAAGGTCCGTTGTGATGGAAATTGCATCTCTTGCACAAAGGGAGATCTCCGGCATACCTACCATTTTCTGATGGGGTAACAGCATAGGCTCTACCAGTTTCTTGCCTTCGGTTTTGTTGTTGACGATTGTTGTAGCGATTGTTGGTGTTGCGGTAGTTGTTGTTGCTGCGGGAGCTGTTGTTGAAAGTTCTTCTGTCGTCAAACTTTCTTTTGTTGTCACTCGATACTTGCATTGGAGCATGCTTAGTTACTTGATCCATTAGCCTTTGGGCTATGTTGATGGCTTCCTCTAAAGTTTGAGGTTTAGAGGCAGTAACATTTCCTTCAATGCTTCGAGGTAGACCTCCGATAAAAGCTTCCAAGAGTTTATCGTTGTTTGGCACCATGTTTGGACATAGAACCGTTAATTCTTGGAATCTTCTAACATAAGGTTTAAGATCATTTCCCTTTACAATCAGATTGTAAAGTTCTTCTTCCATCTTCCTGATCTCAGTCCGGGGACAATACTTGTTCGTCAGAAGCCTTTTTAACTCAGTCCAGGTGATTTGATTGGCTTGCTCTATTCCCATAGGCTGGGCATATGCATTCCACCAGGACAAGGCATCGTCAGTTAAAGTACCAGTAGCAAACGTTACTTTGTTTTCTTCGGCACATCTGCTACGAGAGAACACTGATTCGGTTCGTTCAAACCAGCGAATAAGGCCTACTGCTCCTTCCGTACCATTAAAGTAGAAAGGTTGACAGCTAATGAACTCTTTGTAGTTTCCCGTTTTCACTGCAGGAGTTCCAGTAGGACCGGTGTTCCTGTCGGGATTACTAGCACTTGCCATTGTCGCAGCTTGAGCTTCTAGAGCCGAGGTGACACTATCAGCAACTAACTTTCTAATGGCATCTTGAGTCATAGCCGGTGCTTCCGTTGTTGATGCTCTTTTTGGAGGCATTCTACCAACAAAAGATAACACGTAATAAGAATGATATCACAAGTATAATGCTTGTTCTTCTTTAAAATGATTAAAGAGAAATGCTTATTTTTGAAATGCTTAAAGAATAATGCTTCATTTAAGCATTTTTAACAATGGTGATATCTAAAGGTCATGGTATGATGATGAATGTATGATGGATGAATGATGAATGAATGATGAATAATGATGAGATGAATAAAGTGGTAAGAAACAACAAGGTAGATAACGGGATTGCCTTTGTATTTAAGAACAACTTGCCTTAGTACTATACATAGTCAAGATTTGACAAGTGTTTTTATTTATACCACACATCCCGTGGCTAGGTTAAAGCTAAAAACTGAAATTTAAACTAGAAACTGGATGATCATTCCATGCGGTTCTGGAGTTCGATGATGGAGTTCATGAGATTTTCTATGTCTGCTTGGTGACGAGTTTCCATGTCATTGATAACTTCTGCTAATTCAGCGATTCTGTAGCGAGCTAAGGAAATCTTATGGTTGGATCCTATTTGCTTTCTCTGGAGTTTGGAAATCTGAGTATGAGCTTGCTGAAGTTCGGCTTCCAGAGCATCAAAATATCGTTGAATAATTACAGTTCCTTTTCCAAGGCCTTCGATTCCATTTTAAATATGCTCGATACGTTCGATGGGGATTGCATCTAGACTATTTAAGATATCCAGGATTTGCTCTTCATGACGCTCGATGGTTGACTTTTAAGAGCTTTCGCTAATCTCAAAAGTTTGAGGTTGGAACGGGGTAGAAGAAGGTGATTTTGTTGGTGAAAGAAGTCCTTCTGGAAGGAAAAATTCTTGAGTTTTAGGAGGTATGATAATTGGAGGCGGGATTGGTGATTTTTCAGTATAGAAAGCTTGTAAAGCTTTCATGTAAGGATCATCGGGAAATAACGAAAGGGTCGGTGAAGTTAGCGGGACAATTCCAAATGAATTGGAAGCACTAGAGTAAGTTTTCCCTAGAGAGGTCGGGATATAATCTGGAGAAGCCAGGGGAACATAGTTTGGGAAATTAGAAGAAAAGGCATCCTCCAAATTGGCAGTAGGATGGTCGGGGGGACGACATCGGTTGCGTAACAAACCCTAGCAGTAATATAACATCAGTTTATTTTATTTAGAATATAATATTATGTAACTTTACATAAAAATTTCTGGGGATCTTGTGGCACGGAGGACTTTTTTGGATGGAAAAAAGAAAAGTAGTTTATAGTTAAGTGTTTTTTAACCTTGTTCTCTAGATGTAGCTCTTGATACCAAATTGTAAACACCCCTCATTTTTATTAGCAGCGGAAGCTAATCTGGGGGTATTACTTCAAGGTTCAACAGTTCATAATCATAGGAAAAAACGAATCAAAAAGAAGTGTTTATAAAATAGTTATCATTCATTATTTCATCAGAGTTTTTACAAAAGAGAGGTCCCAACATCTAAAATACAACATTTGAATGATAACGGTTTTTCCATCTTCAAGTCCTCGCCACTCCGTGCCATTAGTTACCTGAGATAAAACATGCTAAAAAGTCAACACAAAGGTTGAGTGAAATCCATAGGTTTAAGTAATATAATTTGAATGCAAATGCAATATTCGGGTTACGTTGATATACACACGGTATTGAAAAACTTATTTATTATTGCCATTAGCTCATGAATCCGAAGCCTTAGGGTATGGTGATACGTTATAACCCCTGCAGATGCCTTTGCCAAAACATCCGTGTGATTTCTAATGATGTGCAATTTGTTACACGTAACTGGGTACACCAACGGGGAGTCCAGCCCAAGTAGATCTATTCACATTATTCGCGCTTACTCTGTAAAGTAATTACCTAACAGGATATTGGGAGATACTACCCAAAGAGATATTGGGAGATATTACCCAAAGAGATATTGGGAGATATTACCCAAAGAGATATTGGGAGATATTACCCAAAGAGATATTTTCATGTATTTAGGCAATAATATATCAGGGTAGCATATAGTTTAGAGAACACTTGCATTCATGGTTTACAGTAGATATCACAGGTTTATAAAGCATGTGAGATTATGAACTCATTAAGTCTTTGAAAAGTAATCACATTGTTATGAGTATATAAAAGAGTTTGTAACAGCATGTATCCCCCTCTGCGGGTTTTTTGAAAAACATTAACGAATAAGAAAACGAGGCTATGAACTCACCTATATGTAGATGTAATAAATATTTCCAAAATCAAAGCTGATGCCCCTATCACTATCTTAGCCGGGGAAGGTTGATATAGAAAAATGATAAAACACCACTCACTCAACCTAAGTAAATATGTTGAGTCATAGGAAAGATTATACTCTAAACTTTAGTTTTAAGAGTTATTGAGTTTGATTGAAGAGTTTTGGAAATATTGTATCATCGTTCGGTAAAGAAGCCCACATAATTCAGAAAAAAATCCATTCAGTAAACTTAAGGAGCCTAGGGCACTTTAAAATCATAAACCCACCAACATTAGTCCAGAACGTAATACCAAGATGAAAACCTCTAGTATAACTCCTAGTAATAAGTGATATGATATAAATACGATTTTTAAGCATTTTGATCAATATCTGGAAATGATAAGCACGAGAAGCGTTAATTAAAGTTATGTCTTATAATGTTTTGAATACAATTTTATACTTTTTCAAAATGTTACATTATAGACCCTTGATTTGAAAAGAGGCAAAAATATAACCCCGAGTTTGCACTATTTACACTTTAGGTCTTTCAGTTTAAAGATATACCAAGTAAACCTTGTACATTTGAAAAGTGACATAATAGACCCCCTATAGTAATAACTTTGATAAAATGACATATGTCAGCCCCTTTAGTTATAAATTTTCAGAAAGTTACTGATATATACCCCATTGCATGGATTATAAAAACAAAACATGTCCAAATTGCATGCAAGCTTATTTTAAACATTTCCAAAGACATTTATATGTTATAATAAACTAAAATAGAGTTTTAACACAACCAAGTTTAAATTAACGATTCAGTTAACTAGGAGACAAAAACGGTCAAATTAGGTTTCAAAACGAAAATGTGCGGGTTCTAAGTTCAAATTCTTAATTAAATCAATAAAGTGGTTATTTTAACATTGTTAAGCATACAGATAGATTATAACAACATTTAATTATAATTAACATTATTTTAAGAAAAAACACAAAATTAGGGTTCGGGGTATATTTTGATCAAATGGAAAATAACATGAATTGAGTTATGAAACTTTAACACGAGTTATTTAGGATCAACATGAACATAAATAGTGTAGGAGCAGAAGCAGAACATTCAGAACCGGGTTTTAGTTATAGCTTAGAAACCGGTCAAAATCGGACTTTAAGCTTCGTACGCCTAGAAAAACGACTCCGGCCTTCAAGCTTCAAAGCTATCCGCTTGCTTGATATTCTTTGATGATCCTAGGATCATAAGGAGCAGAGAAAGGTTGCTCACTTGGGTTATAGATAAGAGAGTTGGGTGCAAGTTTGAATGAAGCATATGAGGTCCTATTTATACTTGAATTCATGCAAGTAAGGCTAAAAACTCATAATCCCAGGCCATGGACATGTGTACAATGCTATCTATCGTGATGAGTGAAGTCTAAGAGATGAGTTATACAAGCTATGATAGTAGATTAATGTGTTAGATAGGCTAAATGCTTGCCACAGCTGCCATGAGTAAAAAGAGGGTCATGTGGCTTTGATTTTGGCCACGGAAAGGATTGAGTAGGTGGGTAAGCTGCTTATGGGTTTCTATAAGCTTATCTTGGAGGTTCTTGCACATGGGAAGAGTTTTAAATGGGTAAAAATGGTACAAGTCTAGCCGCGGGTCAGTTTTGGGGTCTTAGTGCTTGAAATCAAGTTTTTGGTTTATATTTCATGGGCATTGATCAAGGAATGATTAAAACATGTCCTTAAGGGTTATAATATGAAGTATTAACAAAATTTAGCAAGTGGTTTGGGTTAAAACGAGTTAAAAATGGATAAGATATGTCGCGGGTTCATAAAGGTTCGATTAGGGTTTCTTTGGTTTTCTTGGCTTATAATTCATGTAATCTTGATCAAAGGTGATTAAATACTAATCCTTGAGATTGTATAAGGGATTACTAATTAAATTTGATTGGTGGTTTATGCTAAAATGGTTCGAAATGGAAAGAGTAAGCCATGGTTTGAATTAGGGCTCGTATTAGGCTTTTTGGGTTTTCTACCTTTGTAATTCTTGTACATTGTCAAAGTATTGATGGATAATGGTTTTTAAACTCATTTTATGAGTTTACAATGACTCTTGGTTGCTTACTTGAGAATGAAATGGTTCAGAAAAAACGAGAAAACCAGGTTGAATTATCCATTTAGGGCTCATTTAGGGTTTCTTTCTTGGATTCATTTACGTAGCAATAGAAATAAAATAATGAAGTAGATGATAAATAATGAAGTAAATAAGGATTGACATGATTGAATAATAATTATTACATACACATATTTGAAAGTGTTTTTTTAGGTTTACAATGGATAAAAATGAAGAAACGGGTCATAGTTTTAGTATGTTGCTCGGGTTAGGGTTTCTGACTTTTGAATTATGGTTTTAAGAGTAAAAATGTGTATGAAATATTATGAGTAGAATAATTAGGGTTTACACTTGTAATATTGATGTTATTAGCTGTACACAATGAAGGGTGAAGAAGATTAGAATGAAAACAAAGGTAAAACGGACTATTTTTAGAGATCATGCTTATGACTGTGTACCTTGAGCTTTTAGAGACTTGTACTTTGACTTGAAGAGATATTTATCTTTCAAATTGAGATGTTTGCTCACACAATGCTAATATTTTTAAAAGCTCCTCTGTTTCTATGGGCCGAAGCAATCAACACAGCTTGTTATACCCAAAACATTTCATTGATCCGTCTCCACTACAACAAAACTCCTTATGAGCTGATGCACGTCAAGAAGCCGGATTTATCATTTCTTCATGTCTCTAGTTCACTATGTTATCCGACCAATGACAGTGACGATTTTGGTAAACAAAATGCAAAGGCTGATATTGGTATTTATGTTGGATAGGCGCTCGCAAAGAAAGCTTTTAGAATCTATAACACGAGAACCCAGAAAATTATGGAAACTATTTATGTGACGTCCGATGAGCTGACAGCAATGGCTTCTGAACAATTTAGTTCAGGACCCGGGCCTTAATTAATAACTCCTGCAACATCTAGTTTAGGACTCACTCAAAACACTATTCCTTAACAACCTTGTAATCCACCAAATAGAGATGATTGGGATTGTTTGTTCTAACCCATGTTCGATGAATACTTCAATCCTCTAACCCATGTTCGATGAATACTTCAATCCTCCAACCATTACTGTCTCTTCAGTTCCAGTAGCTGCTGAACCAAGAGCTATTGATATAGCTGAATCACATGTGTCTACGTCAATTGACCTAGATGCACCATCTACAAGTATTCCATCAACACAAGAACAAGAACATTCTCTAATTATTTCTCAAGGTTTTGAAGAATCACCAAAAACACCACATTTTCATGATGATCCACTTCATGATTCTCCTCATGAATACTCGACTTCTCATGGATCATCATTGAATGTGAGACCATCCCACACTCTATTTGAACACCTTGGTATATGGACTAAGGATCATCCAATAACAAACGTGATCGGTGATCCTTCTGGTTCTGTCTCTACAAGAAAGCAACTCGAAACTGACGCCATGTGGTGTTACTTTGATGCCTTCCTAACTTCTATAGAACCAAAGAACTTCAAACAAGTAATGATCGAACCATGATGGATCGATGCAATGTAAGAAGAAATTCATGAATTTGAAAGACTACAAGTTTGGGAATTGGTGTCGTGTCCAGATAAAGTCATGTTAATCAAACTAAAGTGGATTTACAATGTCAAGATAGATGAATTTGGCGGGGTGCTAAAGAATAAGGCTAGATTAGTTGCTCAAGGATTCAGGTAAGAAGAGGGAATCAATTTTGAGGAATCATTTGCACCGGTTGCAAGAATAGAGGCCATCCATATCTTTGCCGCCAATAAGAATATAACAATCTTCTAAATGGACGTCAAAATGGATTTCTTAAATGGCGAGCTCAAAGAAGAGGTATACGTTTCTCAACCAGAAGGATTTGTTGATCAGGACAACCCATCGCATGTGTACAAGCTCAAAAAGGCCCTCTACTGTCTCAAACAAGCACCACGTGCATGGTACGACATGCTGTCAAGTTTCCTCATTTCACAACATTTCTCCAAAGGTGCAATCGATCCAACACTCTTCACATGGAAAGTAGGAAATAACTTATTACTGGTACAAATATATGTTGACGATATAATATTTGCATCCACTAATATTGCCATGTGTAATGAGTTTGCTAATCTGATAACCAATAAGTTCAAGATGTCGATGATGGGGAAAATGTCATTCTTTTTAGGATTACAAATTTCTCAAAGTCCCAGAGGCATCTTCATAAACCAATCTAAATATGCTTCTGAAATCGTTAAAAAATATGGCTTAAATACTACTGATTCTGTTGACACACCCATGATTGAAACCAAGAAACTGGATGAAGACCTACAGGGGAAACCAGTTGATGCTACACTTTACCGTGGCATGATTGGATCCTTAATGTATCTTACAGCCAGTAGACCTGACCTTAACTATGTTGTCTGCTTATGTGCCCGGTATCAGGCTAAGCCTACCGAAAAGCACTTACAAGCGGTGAAACGGATCTTTCGATACCTTAATGGAACCATTAACATGGGTCTATGGTACTCGAAGGATACCGATATGTCTCTCACAGCTTATGCAGATGCCGATCACGCGGGGTGTCAGGACACTAGACGTAGTACGTCGGGAAGCGCTCAGTTCTTAGGTGATAAACTTGTTAGCTGGTCGTCCAAGAAGCAAAAGAGCACTGCCATATCGAGTACAGAGGCAGAATATATTGCCTTATCTGGGTGTTGCTCACAAATCCTTTGGATGCGTTCACAACTAACAGATTATGGCTTTCAATTCAATAAGATCCCTCTGTACTGCGACAACAAGAGTGCGATTGCTTTATGCTGCAACAATGTTCAACACTCTAGAGCAAAGCACATTGATATTCGCTACCATTTCATAAAGGAGCAAGTGGAGAATGGAATCGTGGAGCTATACTTTGTCCGGACTGAATACCAACTGGCTGACATCTTTACTAAACCTTTGCCTCGAGAAAGATTTAACTTCTTGATCGATAAGCTCGGTATGAAAAGCATGTCTCCGGAAACGTTGAAACGTCTGGCAGAGGAAACGGACGAGTGATGGTGGTAACTCATATCCTGTATATATATGTGTGTATATATGAAAACATAAAAAATCCAAAAAGATTTTCCTTTATAAAATTTTATAAAAACAAAAGAAAAAATTAAAAAAATCAGAAAAATATAAAAATATGGATCTCTGGCATGTCTTCTGAAAATCGATAACATTTACGGCCTTAGAAATGTCATTCAATAATGATACGAGGCTGTAAATGAAGTTCGAGCAGAAGTTTCAAATGTTTTTCAAAACATGCCAAAATGGCTTGCTATTATTTCAGATAGCAACCCGATCATCATCTTCAAGGCAAGTATGTCGTCAAAAAGACAACTTGACCTCATAACGAGAATTAATTTTCTCGGGAATGAATTACTTTATATTCATTCAAAGGCTTGTGATTATTTTGCATCACAACCCGTGCTTCCTATAATCCGTAAGTGTACGTGTCAGTGCGCTTATGTGGCAAAATAAGAGAAATCTTATTTTCTTGGGTGTTGATTTTCAGAATATACAATAATCATCTTTCAGATTCAACAAATCATCATTTTTTCTAAGACAATTTTGAACCATCAAATAACGACTACAACTCTTTCATTAGAAAACGGGTCATTATTTGAGGGGGAGAAACTGTCAAAATCATCTTCTTCATAATCAATAAAGTGTCAATCAGAAAAGGTTGTTAATGGTGTCGGGTGAATAATTAAAGGGGAGTTGATAAATGTCAACTCAATTGGGCTTTATTTGCGAGATGTTTAATCTTATTTGGGGATTGTTTTAATGCAATATGTGAATGTTTTCTTAGTGGACTAAACCTTAGGGGTTAGTTTTGCAATTTGGGAAACTTTAGTATGCCTTAGGAATAGCTTAAGTGAAATGTTTAAGTCTTATTAAACCCTAGGGGGCATTTATGCCAAAACCCAAAAAGGATTTTAAAACATAAACACCCCTTTGCCCGCGTTCTTCTACACACGAACACAAACACACTCTTAAACCTTAAATCACCATTGTTAACTTACAAACCCTCAAGAACTCGTTCAATCATCGTTCTAAGATAAAAGGTACACGTATTAAGGCTAAAGCTCTCATATATATGACCAATTCATGATATTTTGCTCGATAAACCCTAAATATCAACCTAACTTGAAACATCTTAAAAAGTGGATGAAAAGTGAAATTGATTGAGGGGTTTTGGTTTATTAGGGGTCTAGATTGTATGCCTTTAATAGTTTTTAATAAGGTTAACTCATTTGTGTGTTTTGAATGATTCTTGATGACGAACAAAGTGAAAATGGGTAAAAACTTGTAAAAAGTTTGTGGGTTTGGGTTTAAGGAGTTTAGTTATGAATGTTTGAGTTCATTTGAGTGTTTGTTTACCATGCTTAGGTAAAATCTTGAAACTTTTGGGTTTCTTGTGTTCTTACGGGTCGAACAAGCATAAGATCAAGATTTATGTGGTTAATTTGTGCTTTTAAGAGGTTAGAATGATATATTGATGGTATATGAGTATGTTTGAGTGTTGTTAGATGCCTAAAAGGGTAAAAATTGGGTCAAAATATTTTGAATAGGCGATCTATACGAAAAAGGTTTTTCTCAGGCGATCTATACTTAAGGCATTAAACAGGCGATCAATACAAACATTGCAATAGGCGATCTATACATATGTGTTAACTCAGGCGATCAATACGTTTAGACAAATACTCAGGCGATCAATACAAAAGACGTTTACATAGGCGATCAATACACACATTCTAAAACAGGCGATCTATACATCCATCTCAACACAGGCGATTTATACACTTTACATAGGCATTCTATACTTGATTTTTTTCTAAGTGAATTAATCTAGTAATCTTGGTAATTCAACCTCATAACTTTATCTAAGTGTAATTATCCCTTATTTTGTCATAATGTGATTAAGTTAGGTATAATTTTCCTTAGAAATCCTAAATGTTTGCCTTGATTCCACTAGTTTGCCTAAAGTATATGTGTTATATGTCTTGTGTGTATCCTAGTTGCATGTGTATCAGTTCTTTGCATTGTGTGCCTTTGTATTAATGTGTTGCCTAGTATTTGTTTGCCTATCTCCTGTAGTAAACCCTGTTGTGCCTCATTCATCTTGAATCATGATCTAGATTGTCCATCTGTGCTATATATATATATATATTGCTTGTGTATAAACTGTATGTGATAACTCTTAGCAGAATCATGACTTCCATCACTGCTCAACAAACCAAGCTTGATCTTGAGCTAGTTCCCAAAGAGAATCATCTTGATATCGGGAAATGCAATGGAAGAATCCCTCGTGGATTTTCACCAAGAGACCCTACATTTCAAGTCACTCTGGATGCTTTAGCCCTTACTTCATGCTATCCAACATTTCTCATCACTGCTGATGTCCTTGAAGTGTATATGCATCAGTTTTGGAATTGCATATACAAGCATGACGACTTCTACAGATTAAAGATTGATAAGAAGAAACGTTTCAAGCTTACGTTGGAAGTCTTTAGAGATATCCTTTAGATTTGACCAAGAGTACAGGGTAGATACTTTGATCCCCTTCCCTCTGAAGAAGACACTGTGTCTTTCTTGAGAGATCTCGATCACACAGGGGTGATCAATTCACTCAATGATGTTGTTGTCGATCAGATGCATCTACCTTAGAGAACCTTTGCTGCTCTTATTAACATAAGCCTATCAGGAAAGACGACTGGTCTTGACAAGCTTCGTCTCTCCAGAGCACAAATCATTTGGGGTATGTACTTTTAGAAGAACATAGATTATGTGGAGTTACTCTGGGAAGACTTCATCTATCAGATTGAAAATAAAGAATTCAAAAAGCAAGATAAGATGCACTACCCTCGATTCACAAAGGTCATCATTCACCAATTCCTAATTCAAGAAAAATCTTTTCCTGGAGAAACAGAATTGGAATGTACACCTCCAAGGACGATTACTTGATTAGCACCTTAAGATTTGTTTTGAGAAAAGAAGCATCTCAAGAATATGGAGTTGTTCTTCCTGAATGTTTGACAAGTCCAACAATGATGGAAAGCAAAGCGTACAAGACTTATCTTGGCTTTGCTACAGGTGCAGGGCCTCCCAAGGCTGCTAGAAAGTTCAAGAGAGCATCTCTATCAAAGAAAGACAATGTTCCTATCCCTGAAGATGAAGAACCTGTCAAAAAGGGCAAAAGATTAAAGACAGCTGCCAAGAAGTCTGCTTATAAGCCAGCAACATGTATCGTCATCAGAGAGCCTGCTGTGGAAACTAAGTCTAAAAGAAAGGAGAAGGAAAAGGTAGATGTAACACATGGAAAAGGAATAGAGTTGTTATCCGATGTAGCTTTAACCAAAGAATCTTAAATAAAAGAAGTTAGAAAGAAGAGTTTAAGAGACTTTTACAAGACATATCCTAGTGGTTCGGGTACGGTTGTTGAAGATCCTCCAAGTGTTGCAAAGATTACACCTTCTGTCACAAGTGAAGGAACTAGTGATATACCAGGGGTTCCCGATGTGACCAATGATGACTCATCTGAGAGTGAATCTGAGTCTTGGGGAAATGATGAAGACGACAGTAATGAAGAACATGTATCAACTGATAAAGGCAATGAGGAGGAGAATGAAAGTGATAAACAAGCATCAGATTTGGAGCAAGAAGAAGAATCTAAAGATGATGATCAAGAAGAGAATAAAGATGTTAATGATTTAGAATTAGAAGTAATGATGAGACTAAAGGTGATGAAGAAAGGGATGATACTACCGACCAATTTGATGATGATGCAGATGCAAGATTGGAAGAACACATTGAGACTGCTACATGAATTGTACAAGGAGAGGGTACTGATGTATAAATGACTAAATCTCAACAAGGGAATGAAAATTTAGAGACTATTCAAGAACAAGTTGTTGAAGATGCTCATGTGACGATTTCTACTGTTACAAATAAGATTGAAGTTCCAGTTACTAGCTCTTCTCGCTCATCCAACTTAGCATCAAAATTACTAAATTTTTCAGATATTCCTCATACTGATGCAGAAATAGTTTCTCCACTGGATGTTCATGTTCACCATGAAGTCCCAAGAACTCAGGCACCCACTCTTCTTTCAATACCAGTTTCTGTTATCCCTGAATCATCGCCTGTATTCAAAAACTTTCCTCAATCATCACACACCTTCACTCCTACACCAATACTGGCTACACCCACTCCTCCACCAATAATTCAAACGACAAATCCTCTATCTAATCTTCCTGACTTTTCATTTGTCTTTCGATTCAACGACAGAATCTCAGCATTGGAAAAAGAAGTTGCTAAACTTAAGAAAGACCCTCTACATACTCAAGTGACATCGTTAGTCTATGAACATCTAGACACAAGGTTGGGAGAAACAAGAGAAGAATTCATGAACTTCCTTTTAGAGTCCTTCACGGCAAGAATCAAAGAGAAAGTAAAAGATCAGCTGCCTCAGATTCTGCCCCAGGAAGTGTCTAACTTCGCTCCACCTGTGATCGAAAAGTTGTTTCACAAAACACGTGATGAAGTCACTCTAGAAAAGGCGTCTTCTCAACCATAATCTACTTATGAGGCTGCTTCTACACTTACTGAATTTGAGTTAAAGAAGATTCTTCTCGACAAAATGGAGAAAAGTGAATCATATCTGGCGACTCCCAAACACCGAGAATGCTATGATGGTTTGAAAAAATCTTACGCTCTCGACCAAGATTCCTTCTATTCTTATGATGTGTATACATTGAAGCGTGGCCAAAAAGACAAGGATAAAGATGAAGACCCTTCCACTAGATCAGACCGAGGGTTAAAGAGGAGAAAGACAAGCAAAGATGCATAACCAACCACTAATCCTAAAAAGAAAGATTCTACATCTGGCTCTTCCAAAGGCACAAAGTCTCAACTGAGATCTTCTGGAAAGTATGTTCAATCAGAGGAACCAGTGTTCGAGGTTGCAGATTCTGACATGCCACAAGACCAAGAAGGGGACATGGGTGACAATGAAGATGAACCAAGAAAAGAGACTTCTTCTAGAAGTGATTGGTTCAAGAAACCTACTCCAGTTCAAGAACCCACTGACCCTGACTGGCATGTTGGCAAGACTACGCAGGAAGGACCACCTCAAAAGTGGTTGATGACTCTTGCAGCTTCTACTCCGACTGACAAATCGTTGAAGGACTTTGATGAATTGATGAGCACTCCTATTGACTTCTCTTCATTTATCATGAATGGTTTGAACATCTCTAATTTGAAAGTTTTCACAAATATGTTTAGGAAAGGACTCAAATTTTTAGGAAAAATAACACCTCTGTTTCCCAACATGTTGACACATGCAGCAGAGGGTGAAGGTTCAGGAGAACTCACTGAACCTCAACCCACACCCTCTCCTACTCAACCTAGTACATGAGACCAACCCCCTGAAACATCATTGATTCGTAGTAAAGCAATACACGTAATAATAAAATATATGATATGATGGAAAATTACCAAATTACCCTTGAGGACAAAGGTAAAAAGGAAAATCTTCATAAATATATATAATATAATACTTATATTAACCAAGGGAAAAGATCTTATGGTGATAATGGCAACACACGTAATAATAAAAGTGTTTTTGTCACAATTTTGACTTTCTTGCTGGGTAGAATAAGAGTAAATTTTGACCCGATCGAACGTGTTGAGCTCTAGCTTGTTCCTTAACTTTTAGGTTAAGCGTTCGCGAAAATTCACGAAGAACGAAAAATGATAGAGTTAATTATGAGTAGGATGCTAAACAAGGATTAGTTGGAAATCTTAAGAGCTCATGTATGTAACTTGTTGTTTTTTTCTCCCATAAGCTCTTAACCGGATTAATATACGTGCTGTTTTTGGAGATTAAACTTAAAACAACAATTTTTATGTAATATATAGCGAAAATTTTAGTCTTAGTTCAAATTTATACTTGAATTTTTCAAAAAAAAGTCTTCTCTATATAAAGTAATAAAAATGATGATAAAATGATAAAAAATAATAATAATAAAAGTTGTGGGCTGATAAAAGTTTACTACCTCTTGCCGGCTCACAACCGATGTGGTAGTCTTCTAAAGAAAGCCCATAGTAAGAATAAAAATCTGAGACTGATAAAAGTTTGCTGCATCTTGCCGGCTCACAACCGATGTTGCAGCCTTCTAAAAGGTCGAGGGTTACAATTGCATAAATGTTTAATATTAAGTTTAAATTAATAAATAGATTTCTTTTTGTTAAATTCAAATATGCTTTTGAACTTTGACTATTCTATTTTATAAGCTATGTATATTCAGGAAACCTGAGAGTTTTTGAAACCTAAGGTCCGTGAGTCCCGATACTAGTCTCTGTGGGGTGTCAAAAGCCTGGTCACTTAGCCGCAAGGTTGGGATGTGCCGAGACGAAAGTCGCTACATGGGATGATCTCGCCTTCAAACTCATTATTCTTGGGTGGAACGTGAAGCATAGTATTTTGCAAAACGTTGATGCATGGTTGAAATTCAAAATAGCACACTCACCTAAGATATAATAATTGTCGGGAGTGAAAAGTTCACAAGTTGCAAATATGAGTAGTGTTAGCATTTTTACTGATATTTAGCTGTGATTTCGTTTTAAGCTTGGTTTGGATAAGTGAAAAGTCGGGGACGATGAATTTATCCTTTTTGGGGCATTCTCGGATCGAAATGCATCTTGTTCTATGATCCCTAACAGTTATGGAAATAACGAAAGTCGAAATATTCTAAGTTTATATACTCACTCCTTAACTCGAACAAGCTAAAGGTATAATATCTAAGGGCGAACCTCACATTGTGGGGGTGAATTTTGAGGGTTTTTGTGCTAGTCATATAAATTCCTATCCATGGGACGCTAGTAATACTCGGTTTTCGTTGGTGTGTGTCGTAAAAAAATTTAATTTTGGTAAAAATCACCCTTATTAATGTATGTATTGATATATTACCCATCTTTTTAGACAAAGCAAATGGCAAATGAAAGAATAGTTTCTAAGGCTTATTTCCCCCTACACTTAAGTTGAACATTGTCCCTAATGTTCTCTAGAAGTACCGTAAAACGAATAAATAGAAAAGAAAACAAAGAAAAGAAACTAGTACTCCCCTGGTTTACTTAATAATGGAGAAGAAACATGATATAACTGGTTAAATCGTTCTCTGAGAATCATCCAATGAAACTTCCTAAGAACTTCCAAGCTTCTTCTCATCAAATATAACCTGTAATTGGTATGTGTTTAATTACACATACCCTTTGCCTATAAAAACGGACTTAAAAGACCAAAAACATACCAAAAATACATTGTATTTGTGTGTTTTGCATTTATATTGTGTAGGTGACGGATATCAACAAAAAGGACAAAAAATGAAGCCAAAACGGACAAAACCGAGCACGGAATGGAAAGAGTGTGAAAAAGATAAAGTCAAAAGTCAAAGTCAACAAAGTCAAAGTCAACAAAAAGTCAACCAAGTCAAAGCAAAAGTCAAAGACAAAGCCGGTATCGAAGAAATATTAAATGGGCCAACCCGTCCCCATTTAATGGGCCGGGTCAACCCATTAAAACATTATGAAAACAAACGGCCTAAATATAAGCCTTATAAACCTTTTATTAAACCCTTTTAAACTTTACCCGGCCCAAACAATCAAGCCCAACACCCTTTAACCCCGTTAAACCATAACACCCACTACCCCTTTACACCTTTTACACAGTTAGTCCTTAAGGACTAACACTGCTAGTCCTTAAGGACTAACCATGTCAACACCCTAAACAACTTCAGGGGCCAAACTTGCCAAAATTCAAACCAAAAACCATTAACCCTGTTACCCTGTTCCCCAAACCCTTTCCCGCCAACACTATTCCTCCACCCCTGTCACTCTCAACCTCGTCCACTGTTCCCATAGACAAAACCCGTCCCTCTCCCACCTTAACCCCACTTCATAAGACACCAAAAATATGTTGGGCAATCCCTAAACTTATTGAATTGGACAACAACGAAACCAATGGTCTAGAATATGGAACTATAGGTGAACAAGCATAATTGATGGCTTGGATGAGATTTTGGACTTTCTCACAAAGAAAGCACAGCCTCTCAACACTCTCACAGAAGAAGCACAAAGTGAAGACCAAGACTTAGAATTTTTAGTATAAATAGGGTCAATTGTAGCTCATTTGGGGGAGTCTTGTTTTTTTTACTAATTCGACCATTTTTAATACTGTCAATCTACTTTTTATGTCAGTTAAATTATTGTCATTTAAATTTTAAACCATTGTAATTTTTTAAGTTAATGAAATTTTAAGTTCTTTTAAAATATTGTCATTTACTTTAATTGTCCTTTAAATTCAGGTGAATTAAGCTCTTACCATAAGCATTTGTACATTCAAGCCTATATAAAAGCTTATTTACATTTCTGAATTAAAAATTAAAAATCATCAAAAAAAAAATCTTTTCAAGAAAAGCAATGGAGCGATGGGTAATCCTTGGATGGCCATGGGATAGAGCTTTTTGGGAGCATATAGTGTTTGATTTGAACTGATTTGGGGGTTCCAGGGGTTCTTAACCAAAGGGCTTATTGACCTTTGTAAGTTCCTATTTTCATTTTAAATACAATTTTATGCATTTGTTCTAAATACTGCTTATCTTGCTTTCTAGTATGTTTAAGTATGCTTATTTGATTTTTGGTCTTGTTTTATGAGTCTCTTTAACATTTTTAAGGCTTAGTCATGATTTGAATTTAAAAGGAGTGTTGGATTAAGAGGTTAAAAGTAGAGCAAAAAATTGCGTTGGTCTTTTATGGTTCTTTAAAAGTCATTTTAGTGATTACTACATAAATCTATTTTGGATCATGTTAGATAGTTACAAGTTCAAGTTTTTAAGATGTTCTCATGTTTCTCTAGAAAATCTTAGAAACATGTTGCACAGTACTATTCTCAAAATCTGTTTAAGTTTTGGATTTGAGAATTACAAGCTTTAAAAGTAGTTTTTACAAGTTTAACATGGAGAACCAAAATGAGATCTCAAATCGTCCAATAAGCTTTTTTACTGTTTTTATTGTTTAAATGAAAATGGTTTCAGAATCATATTAAGTAATCAAGTTTTTGGTCAGAGTTATTGCCCGTTTTCATCACAATTTTAGATAAGTTAAAAGTTTAAGATAGGGCTGAAAATTGAGAGCATAAGCTCATCGGTATTGGAGATTAGAAGAGCTGTTAAATTTCAGTTATGTTTTGAGGCTAATTATGGTCAGCTTTTCATGGCTAACAAATAATGCATTTTAGCCTAAAATGTGCCAATAGCTTCTTGAATATATTCATTTTAATCATTATTTCCTTGCTTTATCAGTTTAAGTGTTTGATTTTATGGCTTATTCATGTCGTTTAGATGTTGTTCTTGTTAAGTTTTAAGTTTGGTAGCTTAATATTTAGTCTAGATTAGCTTAATTTGCTTTTAAAAAATGCTCAAAAATCTGTTTTAAGTTTCAAGTTAAGTCTGCTATTGTTTAGTTAAGTCTGGTGGTTTGTTAGCTTAAAGCTGTTGTAACACCCCCAAAAATGTGTGTCGCAGCGGAAGTATGTCCGGGGGAGTTACTTCATAATACACAACGCTAGATACAAGAGAACGACTTCTAAATTGTGTTCTAAAAATAACTCGTTGATTTCCTTGAAATAATATAACATTTGTCCCCATAAATGGCATCACCATGAAAAACTTGAATGTATAGACTCCAATGCACTTTAAGTAAGCTAAGTATTTATATCACCTGAGAAAAATATGCTTAAAACGGTCAACATAAAGTTGGCGAGTTCATAGGTTAGTTTAAATATAAATGTAAATTTCAAATGAATGCATTTGTCCACTATGTCATCACAGTACCATGTAAAAATCCCAAAGATTTATAAAGAATGCACGACCAATTTAATGTCACCAAAAGTACCAATCTTATCCCAAAGATTTATAAAGAATGCATGACCAATTTAATGTCACCAAAATGTTTCAAGTATGTATTGCCACACTTTGATTCAAGGCACAGTAAATAACCATGTGAATAATAAAACAATGATTACATTACTCTAAGGTTCTATGAAACCGATGTACTAATAATAACAGTAAAAATTCATGTGTATTTGTTGGGGGCCCTGTAGTCCCAACCAATCGTAATCCGACATGTTATAACGTTCGTTTACCTAGTGATAGCTAATCACCCGAACGGTGATTGTCAATCCCGAATAGATCTATTTTATAGCATTCTCGTAGACAACATGCTATAACATTCATTACGCCCAGTGATAGCTAATTCACCCTAACGGGTAATCACACCCGAATTGATTCTATTTCATAACATTCGCAGCGTCACCCTCACAATTGATTTATAGTTCATGAAGCAGTGATGTAGACTTATATAAACCCAACATAGGTGTTCCCTTGAACTTTTCTCCAAGAACACCCGGGCAGTGATTTAAAGAATATATACTCCCGTTACCGGTGTCCCCTCCAAGAACACCCGGGCAGTAAAGTAAAAATATGTACTCCCCGTTACCGGCGTCCCCTCCAATGACACTCGGTAGATACTCGTTTTTTGTCAACATATCAATCCGCTTAATGCTAATCCGTAATCCATTTCAAAATTAAAAAATATGCATTCGTGACAAAAAATGAAGTCAAGCAATGTATCCTACATAGCTAGCTATGGTAAATGAGTATGAAAACCATATGTAATCAACCATGTAAATGCATTTGTAAGACAATGCTATGTTCTCACCCAAAAATAATATGTAAACAAGAAAAAGTGGGGCTTATAACTCTCCAATACCCCTTTGAAAACAAACATGTTGTTATAAGATAACCGAGTAAGTGTAAGAGTTGAAGACAAGTCATTATCCCCCTCGCGGGTTTATAAACAATCAAAAGAATTGAAAAGCGAGGTATGAACTCCACCTCTGATGAGTAGAACGATTTGACAGATAGACAATCTAATATGCACACACGAACGGGAAACGGAAGCGGCACGAACAAGAGTTGCAGTTAATCTAACAGCTAGTCCCCTAATCCTAGGATAATGAATTTGGATTTCCCAATGAATGGTTACGTCAACGCGACATGTTGATAAAGATTTAGATTTAAAATGTAATAGTTTGATGGTTTGTTAAATAAATAGAATGAAAAGTAGACGCAACGTATGTAATATAATTCTTTATATATTACATATGAAAAATAAACCTATTATAACTCATACCGTTGAGTTTATATAACAAATACAAACAATCCAGAGAATAATGTGACATATACTGTTTTTGCAAGTATTAAAATAATGAACGTTGAGGTAAAAAAATTAAGAACCAATTAGTTTGACTCGTTTTCTGAAATCACCACTTAATTAAATAAAAAGTTCTTGTATAAACGTAATCGTACGTTTTAAGATTAACCATATTAAGTAACCGAGTTTTTATAAAGCTTATACAACAATTATTAGTTATCTTCTAGCTCACAATTATAAAACATAAATAATAACTTATAAGATTTATATATTTGTTTCCTCGACGAGTTGTGTCTAAAACAGTTTGTCTTAATTGTAACGATAATTGTTTCGTTCGTTGTCAAGTTCTTGAAATAGTTATATTATTAATATATCTTAAAAATATAACTTAGTCCTTTTCTTAGTTTTCCAAAATAATAGAGGTTATTGGTGAAATCATTGAATAAATGTATAAAATTAATATATAAATTTCGTCATGATTTTTCCGTTTATAATACGATCCCCATATTCGCAAAACTCAACGTTTTCCAATTTAATTTAATAGAATACAATCCTGGACAATTCAAGTGTTTTATTTATTCTCGTTTAATAAACATTATTTCCCTATTGTAATTCGTTACGAATCCATAGTATTTTAAACTCGTCATGATCCGAAAATAATAATTAGGTCACATTTTTCATCCAACCATTAACCACGGTCCAATTTTAATATTTATATCAAATCTTGGTATATTTTTATTAGTTAAGGTTATATATACCAAACGAACCCTTGTTGTTTCGCTAAACCAAACGCTCCCTATGCCGAATCTGCCCAACCAAACACCCCTAATTCCAATTCTGTTAATCCAAACACCACCCTTACGGTTTCCTGCTATAAACCAAACACATCCTTTGGCTGTCCAACAGCCAAACGCACCCTTACGTTTTCTGTTTCAGCCAAACGCACCCTTGTTGGCGATTCTGACAACCCAACGCACCATGGCTGTTATAACCTAAACCAAACACGCCCTTGTCGTGTTTATATCAAAACAAACGCACCCTTTTGGTATTACAACGAAAACCAAACGCACCCCTTTGGTGTGAACATGAAAACCAACGCACCTTTTGTTGGTGGTGACTGCCAAACGCACCATTGTGGTGGTGGCAGCCAACCAACCCGCACCCTCTTCGGTGCCGTGTACCCACAACCAAACCGCACCCTTCTTGCGGTGCCAAACCCGAAAACAACCACCCCTTGTTGGTGGTTAACAAAACCATACGCACCCTAATTGTGCTTAAACAAACCCAACGCAGCCTTTTTGTGGTGCAAAACCCAAACAAAACGCACCCTGGTGGTGACTCAGAAAACCAAACGAACACCCCTGGCTGATAACCACAACAAAACGCATCCTTTGTGGTGTTTCAAGATAAGCCAAACGCACCCTGGCTGTTTGCACAGTGGTGGTGGCGTGGAGTTGGTGTCGAGGTGGTGGTGACAGCGGAGGGGGTGGTGGCGTCGTGGAGATAACGACGGCGGTGGGTGGATGGTTGTGGTGGCGCGGCTGAGGCAGCCGGAGAGGCGGGGTTTAAAACATGGGTTAATCCTAATGCCTCTTATCAAGCAAATCCTAATACTTACTATGCGGTCTCGGGATGCATCACAAAAACAAGTTCTAGAATTTAATATGCTACCGGTACACTCTCATAATCCTAAAATAACCGATACCAATGTTCCAGAAAAGGCGACAAAACCACGCATACACATCCGTAACGACGGAATAGACACACATGATTGCTCACTCCTTAACTCGAACAAGCTAAAGGTATAATATCTAAAGGCGAACCTCACATTGTGAGGGTGGAATTTTGAGGGTTTTTGTGCTAGTCATATAAATTCCTATCCATGGGACGCTAGTAATACTCGGTTTGCGTTGGTGTGTGTCGTAAAAAAATTTAAATTTTGGTAAAAATCACCCTTTTATGCTATGTTTCGATATATTACCCATCTTTTTAAGGACAAAGCAAATAGCAATGAAAGAATAGTTTCTAAGGCTTATTTTTTCCCCTACACTTAAGTTGAACATTGTCCCTAATGTTCTCTAGAAGTACCCGTAAAAATGAATAAATGGAAAAGAAAACAAAGAAAAGAAACTAGTACTCCCCTGGTTTACTTAATAATGGAGAAGAAACATGATATAACTGGTTAAATCATTCTCTGAGAATCATCCAATGAAACTTCCTAAGAACTTCCAAGCTTCTTCTCATCAAATATAACCTGTAATTGGTATGTGTTTAATTACACATACCTTTTGCCTATAAAAACAGACTAAAAAGACCAAAACATACCAAAAATATATTGTATTTGTGTGTTTTGCATTTATAATGTGCAGGAAACGGATATCAACAAAAATGACAAAAAACGAAGCCACAACGGACAAAACTGAGCACAAAACGAAAAGAGTGTGAAAAAGACAAAATCAAAAGTCAAAGTCAACAAAGTCAAAGTTAACAAAAAGTCAACCACGTCAAAGCAAAAGTCAAAAAACCAAGCCGGTATCGAAGAAATGTTAAATGGGCCAACCCGTACCATTTAATGGGCCGGGTCAACCCATTAAAACATTATGAAAACAAACGGCCCAAATATAAGCCTTATAAACCTTTTATTAAACCCTTTTAAACCTTACCCGGCCCAAACAATCAAGCCCAACACCCTTTAACCCCGTTAAACCATAACACCCACTACCCTTTTACGCCTTTTACACAGTTAGTCCTTAAGGACTAACACTGCTAGTCCTTAAGGACTAACCATGTCAACACCCTAAACAACTTCAGGGGCCAAACTTGCCAAAATTCAAACCAAAAACCATTAACCCTATTACCATGTTCCCCAAACCCTTTCCCACCAATACTATTCCTCCACCCCTGTCACTCTCAACCTCGTCTACTGTTCCCATAGACAAAACCCGTCCCTCTTCCACCTTAACCCCACTTCATAAGACACCAAATCCATGTTGGCAATCCCTCAACATTTGATTGGACAACAACGAATCAAGGGTCCAGATTATTAAACTTGGTAAACAAGCATAATTGATGGCTTGGATGAGATTTTGGACTTTCTCACAAAGAAAGCACAGCCTCTCAACTCCCTCACAGAAGAAGCACAAAGTGAAGACCAAGACTTAGAATTTTTAGTATAAATAGGGTCAATTGTAGCTCATTTGGGGGAGTCTTGTTTTTTTTACTAATTCAACCATTTTTAATACTGTCAATCTACTTTTTATGTCAGTTAAATTATTGTCATTTAAAATTTAAAGCATTGTAATTTTTTAAGTTAATGAAATTTTAAGTTCTTTTAAAATATTGTCATTTACTTTAATTGTCCTTTAAATTCTGTGATTAAGCTCTTACATAAGCTTTTGGTTCATTCAAAGCCTATGTAAAAGCTTATTTACATTTCTGTCTTAAAAATTAAAAATCACAAAAAATCCTCCCCTAAATTACCTCAGCTGATATTGGATGATAAGCCAAAAAGGGATGGGCTTATGGACTTACCAGCTTGTTTAAAACAAGTTGGAGCTTTGTAGACCAGCTCCTAAGAGCTTAATCACCCTTGTTTTGAGCAAAGGGATTTGTGAGTTCTTCTTTTTCAATTTTGCTTATGAACTGTTGCACTGCTTATTTACTGTCTTTTACTGCTTATTCTGCTTATTATTGTTGATTATTGCTTAATTATGCTTTTTGATTGCTTACATGTCATTTACTTGTGTTTTTAAAAAAAACTGTCCATTTTAGTTTAGTACCGCTTAATTATTGTTGCTTATATCAAGTGCTTATTCTTGGTTGGAATTGGTTTAAAATTGCTTATTAGTCATTGCTTGCTATCTGTGTTCAAAATACTTAGCTTAAATCATCAATAATCACCTTAAAATAAGAAATTCTTAGAATCTGTGCACAGTACTAGTCTCATATTTGTTTAAGTTTTGATTTGCAGTTTACAAGCTTTAAAGTTGTTTTTACATCTTTAAAATGGTAACCTAAATGAGTCCTATAAATCTGGTCCAATAAGCTTTATTACTGTTTTATTGTAAATGAAAATTGGGTCAAATCAGTTAATTTTTTCAATTTTCTGGTTCATATTTTGCCCAATTTCAATCTCATTTTCAATAAGTTTTAAGTTTAAAAGATAGGGCAAAAATTGGAGCATAAGCTCATCGTTGGTGGTTAATGATCTGTTTAAGTTTCAGTTTTAGGTTTTGAGCAAAATTTGGTCAGCTTTTTCATGGCTACAAAAAGCTATTTTTGCCTAAAAACCCAAATAGACAATGTGAATAGATTCTTTTAATCTTGATTTCCTTGCTTTTATCCGTTTAAGTGTTTGATTTTATGGCTTATTCATGTCGTTTAGATGTTGTTCTTGTTAAGTTTTAAGTTTGGTAGCTTAATATTTAGTCTAGATTAGCTTAATTTGCTTTTAAAAAATGCTCAAAAATCTGTTTTAAGTTTCAAGTTAAGTCTGCTATTGTTTAGTTAAGTCTGGTGGTTTGTTAGCTTAAAGCTGTTGTAACACCCCCAAAAATGCGTGTCGCAGCGGAAGTATGTCCGGGGGAGTTACTTCATAATACACAACGCTAGATACAAGAGAACGACTTCTAAATGTGTCGTTTGAAAAATAATCTCGTTGATTTCCTTGAAATTAATATAACATTTGTCCCATAATTGCATCACCATGAAAAACTTGAATGTATAGACTCCAATGCACTTCAAGTAAGCCAAGTATTTATATCACCTGAGAAAAACATGCTTAAAACGGTCAACATAAAGTTGGTGAGTTCATAGGTTAGTTTAAATATGAATGTAAGTTTCAAATGAATGTATTTGTCCACTGTATCATCACAGTACCATGTAAAAATCTCAAAGATTTATAAAGAATGCATGATCAATTTAATGTCACCAAAAGTTCCAATCTTATCCCAAAGATTTATAAATAATGCATGACCAATTTAATGTCACCAAAATGTTTCAAGTATGTATTGCCACTTTATTCAAGGCACAGTAAATATCCATGTGAGTATAAAACAATGATTACAATTACTCTAAGTTCATGAAACCGATGTACTAATATAACAGTAAAAATTCATGTGTATTTGTTGGGGGCCCTGTAGTCCCAACCAATCGTAATCCGACATGTTATAACGTTCGTTTACCTAGTGATAGCTAATCACCCGAACGGGGATTGTCAATCCCGAATAGATCTATTTTATAGCATTTTGCGTAGACAACTGCTAGAACATTCATTCGCCAGTGATAGCTAATCACCCGAACGGGGATCACACCCGAATAGATCTATTTCATAACATTCGCGCTCACCCTCCAAGTGATTTACAGTTCATGAAGCTGTGACGTAGACTTATATATACCCATCACAGGTGTCCCCTCCAAGAACACCCGGGCAGTGATTTAAAGAATATATACTCCCGTTACCGGTGTCCCCTCCAAGAACACTGCAGTAAAAAAAATAAGTACTCCCGTTACCGGCGCCCCGTCAGAACACTCGGGTTAGTACTTTTCTGTCATCAGTTTCAATCCGCTTAAGCTAATCCGTATCCTTGTTTCAAAAGTAAAATATGCATCCGGACAAAAATGAAGTCAAGTAATGTATCCCCTTAGCGAGCTATGTAAATGAGTAGTAAACCATATTGTAATCAACCATGTAAAAGCATTTGTAACAGCATGTTTCTCACCCAAAAATATATGAAAACAAGTAAAAAGTGGCTGAGTAAACTCACATATCCTTTGAAAACAAACAAGTTGTTTATAAAAAACCGAGTAGTGTAAGAGATTGTAGACAGCATGTATGCCCCCGTCGCGGGTTATAACCAATCAAAAGATTGAAAAGCGTGGTTTATGAACTCACCTCGATGATGGTAGAACGATTGACAGATAGACATCTAATAGTGCACAACACAACTGGAAGACGAAGCGGCTCGATCAGAAGTTGCCCATTAATCTTAACTGCTAAGTCCCACTAGCCTAGGATAATGAATTTGGATTTCCCAATGAATGGTTACGTCAACGCGACATGTTGATAAAGATTTAGATTTAAAATTGTAATAGTTTGATGGTTTGTTAAATAAATAGAATGAAAAGTAGACGCAACGTATGTAATATATTCTGTATATATTAAACATATGAATAATAAACCTTATATAACTCATACGTGAGTTTATATATCAAATACAAACAATCAGAGATTAATTGTGGAACTTATAATGTTTGCGAAGTATTATAAAATACGTGTGGAGTAAAATAATTAAACCAATTAGTTTGACGTCGTTTCTGAAATCACCACTTAATTAAATAAAAAGTTCTTGTATAAACGTAATCGTACGTTTTAAGATTACCAATTAAGTTAACCGATGTTTATAAAGCTTTTACAACAATTATTATGTTATCTTCTAGCTGACAATTATAAAACATAAAATAATATCTTATAAGTTTATATTATTTGTTTCCTCGACGAGTTGTGTCTAAAACAGTTGTCTAATTGTAAATGTATAATTTTTCGTTCGTTGTCAAGTTATTGTATAGTTATATTTTAATATATCTTTAAAATATAACTTAGTCCCTTTTTCCGAGTTTCCCAAAATAATAGAGGTTTTGGTGAATCATTAATAAAGGTAGAAAATTATATATATATTTCGTCATGATTTTTCCGTTTATTATACGATCCCCATATTCGCAAAACTCAACATTTTCCAATTTAATTTAATAGAATACATTCTAACAATTCAAGTGTGTTTATTTATTATCGTTTAATAAACATTATTTCCATATTGTAATTTCGTTACGAATCATAGTATTTTAAACTCGTCAATGTATCCGAAAATAATAATTAGTCACATTTATTTAACCAATTAACCACCGGTCCAATTTTAATATTTATATCAAATCTTGGTATATTTTTATTAGTTAAGGTTATATATACCAAACGAACCCTTGTTGTTTCGCTAAACCAAACGCTCCATATGCCGAATTTGCCCAACCAAACACCCCTATTCCAATTCTGTTAATCCAAACACCACCCTTACGGTTTCTTGCTATAAACCAAACACATCCTTTGGCTGTCCAACAGCCAAACACGCCCTTACGTTTTCTGTATCAGCCAAACGCACCCTTGTTGGAAATTCTGACAACCCAACGCACCATGGCTGTTATAACCTAAACCAAACACGCCCTTGTCGTGTTTATATCAAAACAAACGCACCCTTTTGGTATTACAACGAAAACCAAACGCACCCCTTTGGTGTGAACATGAAAACCAACGCACCTTTTGTTGGTGGTGACTGCCAAACGCACCATTGTGGTGGTGGCAGCCAACCAACCCACACCCTCTTCGGTGCCGTGTACCCACAACCAAACCGCACCCTTCTGGGTGGCCAAATCCGAAAACAACCACCCCTTGTTGGTGGTTAACAAAACCATACGCACCCTAATTGTGCTTAAACAAACCCAACGCAGCCTTTTTGTGGTGCAAAACCCAAACAAAACGCACCCTGGTGGTGACTCAGAAAACCAAACGAACACCCCTGGCTGATAACCACAACAAAACGCATCCTTTGTGGTGTTTCAAGATAAGCCAAACGCACCCTGGCTGTTTGCACAGTGGTGGTGGCGTGGAGTTGGTGTCGAGGTGGTGGTGACAGCGGAGGGGGTGGTGGCGTCGTGGAGATAACGACGGCGGTGGGTGGATGGTTGTGGTGGCGCGGCTGAGGCAGCCGGAGAGGGGGGGGGGGGGGAAACGGCGCGTGGAGGCGAGTGACTATGGGGATCGGATAGATCGGGCGATAAGAACCATTTTTGGTTTCGGCCGGAACGCTCGCCGGAAAAGTTTTCCGGCGGCGGCTGACCGGAGGGGAGGGGCGGTGGCCGGAATTGAGGGAGAGAGAAGAGAGTGATGTATTTGTGTGTGTGTATTGTTTGAGATGGAAAATGAAAATGTATATAAAATTTTTATATATATAATAAAAATTTTAATATAAAATGATAAATACCCAATAGTCTAGGGTTTATTTTGTAACTTTTTAATATAGTTTTTGATAACTATCGGTTCGGGACTCGTTTGAGTGACTTAACGGATGTTTCAAAATACGAAACTTGCGCCATTGTTTTCCAAATCATTTTTCTGATAAAAATGAGTATTTACTTGATAGTATTTCATAAATACATCGTAGCATTTATATAAATATTTGTTATTTACTTGGTGACTCGGTTATGTCTCGTCCGAAAGTAAAAATAAAAAAAACAAATTTCTAACCTAAATATTTGCGTTATCAACCAACGTTTTCGAATAAAATGATGACTAATTTATTAAATATTTTTATTTAATAAAAAGTGTTAATTAAATATAATTTAATTATTTTCTTGTTTCTAAATCTTGCGAGGGCATTTCAGTCACTTTTCTGACATGTTTCGGGTCTCGGGCAAAACTGAAAAGTTGTTAGGAATGTCGTTTTTACATCAATTGCTTTAGAGTCCGGAATAATGAAAACGTGATTAAGCTGGCTCGTTTTTGAATAAATCAACTTAGGAATAACCATATTCTCCTTTTAAATAAGTTCCAAAATAATTACAGTTACGCGGTAATTCGCTTTATGTGAAAATAAAAGACCAAAAGTCAAAAAGTCATGTCAGACTCGAAATGTCAAAGATTAAAATAGTCCATTAAAATTTCGAAAATTCTCGGATGTTACAGTACCTACCCCTTAAAGAAATCCGTCCTGAGATTAAATTTTGTGTTATCCGATTTGTGTGACCAAGGAAAGACTTAATGTTTAAGTAAACTCGTTCTATACAACAAGACCTGATAACTTATTCATGCAAAATTCGGTGTTTCTACACCTTCTCATCTACAAATAGTTTGGCTATTGTTTGTCCAGGATATTTAATCCATCAAAATGGGTATCTCAAAATATATCATTACAGATCTTATGACTGGTATAACCGCGTTATAGGGAAAGTCTCATTATAGTGAAAACCTCAAGAAGAAGGTGTAGTCGCGTGAGTATGTTTGTATAAGTTTCTAAATGTCCGAGGACGGAGTCTCGTTTCTACTATCTGTAAGGTTCGATGATTCACATCAACGTGGCTTATGGATGTAAGTACCCAACTTACTTGGCAGTACTAGGATGTATCGCGACCTAAGTCTTCCTACTAGTGGCCCAAAATGAATAGTCCAACTATCTGTTTCGTCGATAGGTGTTTATCTCGTTTAAGGTGGTTGCATAACCTATTGGATAAAGTTGTATCAGTCGGGACCGCTCCAGGACCCAACAACAGCGACCATAACGTCAATACTATAACAAATGGTGATGGGATGCCGAGAATGAGGACATTTCGAGAAACAATATTCCCAGAATAAAGTTTAACAAATGGGAGGAGCTCGCGGAAGAGGCTTATGCGATAGACGGCGGATTATGGTACGCATTCGCCTAGTTTCAGGACAAACAACTCCATTGGATTCAAGTTTTGTAACAGAGTCTGTTAGATTCACAAACAGTTCATGATCGCAAGGATTCATAATGGCAAAAGTAATAACATAAGAATGAGATAAGGTAGTTCCAAGTGAGGCCTTAAGATTTCTGCGGAGTGGCAAGACACTATTGTGCTTCTAAACCTTTTTAACGGATTCCGGTGATTATCGGGTTCGAGTTCATACTCGTGTCATATTGGATACCATTAAGCCCACTCATTTATAATTTATTATTTGCATAAAGAAGCGTCCCAATTTATGTAAATAATGAATTGATAAACTTATGGTTCGGTGATTTACAATTTCTTTATTTAACTGAAGAGGCGTCCCAATCCTTTCAAATAAAGAGATTATAAATCATCCTACTTAATAATTCCCAAAGCAATACGCGTACTCACATAACCTTCAAGGTGGTGGATAACATGACGATGCATGTGCTTCTAATGAGTATGGGGCGATTGTTCCAAACTCGTCTTCGGAGACGGTGAGTAAAACTATCAGGGAAATCACATAGTGTTCAAAATTGTGAACGAGTCGACATAGCAATTATCGTATCAATCCTCCTATTACAAGTCCCCCCATAAAACTTGTAATACTTGAATCCACACATAATTCCATGTAAACAGAACTGTGACGGGCTTTGTTAACATAGCAATTATCATATCAATCCTCGTATTACAAGTCCCGCCCATACAAGACTTGTAATCCTTAAATTGATACATAATTCCATGTAAACAAAAATTATGACGGTCTCCGTGTAATACAATATAGTATAAAGCTATGAAGAAATAATATCCAATAGAAGACCATTGTTTTAACTTACAATGTCTGAGAACGAAATGAGACCATTGTGCAACTCACAATGTCTAAGAAGTAAGATGAGACCATTGTATAACTCACAATGTCTGAGGTATAATTAAGACCATTGTGCAACTCACAATGTCTTAAGAAATGCTCTAGTATTTATATAAATAGCTCTTATATAAATAAGCGTACGATATACGCAAAAGGAATGCAAGCATATATATATTATATATATGTATGTCACACGTAAGCACTTAATGCAGCCGCGTAATGCAAGCACATAAGCAAGTAGTCGTGTATGCACTTTGAAAATATTTTGATAGTGATGCAATGTCAGTGAAAACGGTTAATTAGTCCCTAGGGTAAAATATGCGACCTAGTTTCAAAACCAGTGCTATGATACAAATCTGTAACACCCCTAAAAAAATGTGTGTCGCAACGGAAGTATGTCCGGGGGATTACTTCATAATCATCAGCCTAGATACAAGAGACGACTTCTAATGTGTCCGTTGAAAAATAAATCTCTCGATGATTCCTTGAAATTAATATAACATTTGTCCCATAAATTGTCAATCCAACCAGAAAAACTTGAATGTATAGAACTCCAATGCAACTCAAGTAAGCCAAGTATTTATATCACTGAGAAAACATGCTTAAAATGGGTCAACATAAAGTATGGATTAGTTCATAGGTAGTATAAAATATGAATGTAAAAGTTTCAAATGAAATTATTTTTCACTGTATCTCCATAGTACCATGTAAAAATCTCAAGATTTATAAAGATGTCAGTGATCAATTTAATGTCCCCAAAAGTTCCAATCCTTATCCCAAGATTTAATAAAATAATGCATGACTAATTTAATGTCACCAAAATGTTTCAAGTATGTATTGCCACTTTATTCAAGGCACAGTAAATATCCATGTGAGTATAAAACAATGATTACAATTACTCTAAGTTCATGAAACCGATGCACTAATATAACAGTAAAAATTCATGTGTATTTGTTGGGGGCCCTGTAGTCCCAACCAATCGTAATCCGACATGTTATAACGTTCGTTTACCTAGTGATAGCTAATCACCCGAACGGGGATTGTCAATCCCGAATAGATCTATTTTATAACATTCGCGTAGACAACATGCTATAACGTTCGTTTGCCCAGTGAATAGCATAATCCCCCGAACGGGATCACACCCGAATAGATCTATTTCATAACATTCGCGCTCACCCTCTAAGTGATTTACAGTTCATGAAGCTGTGACGTAGACTTATATATACCCATCACAGGTGTCCCCTCCAAGAACACCCGGGCAGTGATTTAAAGAATATATACTCCCGTTACCGGTGTCCCCTCCAAGAACACCCGGGCAGTAAAGTAAAAATATGTACTCCCGTTACCGGTGTCCCCTCCAAGAACACCCGGGCAGTACCGTTTTTGTCATCAGTTCAATCCGCTTAAGCTAATCCGTAATCCTTTTTCAAAAGTAAAATATGCATTCGTGACCAAAAATGAAGTCAAGTAATGTATCCCATAGCGAGCTATGTAAATGAGTATGTAAATCAATTTGTAATCAACCATGTAAATGCATTTGTAAACAAGCATGTTTTCACCCCAAAATATATGTAAAACCAATAAAAATAGGGGAGCTATAAACTCACAATATCCTTTAAAAACAATCACATTGTTATAAGGTAACCGAGTAAGTATAAGAGTTTGTAGACAAGCATGTATCCCCCTCGCGGGTTTATAAACATTCAAAAGATTGAAAAGCGAGGTTATGAAACTAACATTGATGTTGAAGAACGATTGACAGACAGGCATCTAATATGCACAACACAAACGGAGGACGAAGCGGCTTGATCAAGTAGTTGCAGCTTAACTTATAAAGTCCCACTAGCCTAGGATAATGAATTTGGGTTTCCCGATGAATGGTTGCGTCAACGCGACACGTTGACAAAAGATTTAGATTTCAAGTTGTAATAGTTTGGTGGTTGGTTAAATAAATAAATTGAAAAGTAGACGCAACGTATGTAATATATTCTGTATATATTACATATGAAAAATAAACTTTTATATAACTTATACTATGAGTTATATAACAAATACAAACAATCCAGAGATTAATGTGACATATATAATGCTTTGCAAGTATTATATAATAAGTGTGAGTAAAATAATTAAACCAATTAGTTTGACTCGTTTTCTGAAATCACCACTTAATTAAATAAAAAGTTCTTGTATAAACGTAATCGTACATTTTAAGATTACCAATTAAGTTAACCGATGTTTATAAAGCTTTTACAACAATTATTATGTTATCTTCTAGCTGACAATTATAAAACATAAAATAATATCTTATAAGTTTATATTATTTGTTTCCTCGACGAGTTGTGTCTAAAACAATTGTCTAATTGTAAATGTATAATTTTTCGTTCGTTGTCAAGTTATTGTATAGTTATATTTTAATGTATCTTTAAAATATAACTTAGTCCCTTTGTTGGGAATAAATCTTCATATGACTTAATACTGCCAACAGTACTAAAGGAGTTAGTACTGCCAGTACAAAGTTAGTACTGCCAGTATTAAGTTGGAACTGTTAATCCTATTTAATACTGCTAGTTGAAGAAGTTTGTACTGCTAAATGGTCAAAGCTGATGAACTAAAGATAAGAATGCATGGAGAGTATTTCATATATATTTATAACTAAACAAATTAATAAATACCATATTTATTTAACCATTAACCACCATTTTAGTTCCGATTTATAATTTATAAAGTCTCGTGTTATATTTATTAGTCAAGTGTATAAACCAAACGAACCCTTGTTGTTTCGCTAAACCAAACGCATCCTTTGTTTTCTTCTCTAAACCCAAACGCACCCCGTGGTGCTTATTTCAAACCCAAACACACTCCTTGTGTGTTTCTGTTATCCCAAATGCACCATATACGTCAAACTGTCCAACCAAACGGACCTTTAGTGCTTGGCTGCCAAACCAAACGCGCCTTTGGTGCTTCTCTTTAATACCAAACGCACCCTTATTGCATTTACACAGCCAAACGCACCCCGTGGTGTTTTTCTACTAAACCAAACGCACCCTAATCTGTTTCTTTATAAACCAAACGCACCTTAATGTGGTTCTACTCAAACCAAACGCACCCTTTTCGGTACAAACAATAACCAAACGCACCCTACCCTGTTGTTACACAACCCAACGTACCCCTGGTGCTGCTGACATACCAACAAACGCACCCTTGGTGCTTTTTCTCGTAACCCACACGCACCCTTTAGGCTAAAACCACACCTAACGCACCTTATGGTGTGGCTGTGTAAACCAAACGCACCCTATTTGGTGGTGGAGCCACCCGAAACGCACCCTAATCAGTCAAAACAAACCAAACGGACCTAAGTCTATTTTTAAACCCAAACCGAACGCACCCTAACGGGTGTTAACAGCCAAGAACAAACGCCCTCTTTGGGTTGAGCCAAACCAAACGCATGCACCCCTTTTTGGGGCGTGACTACAAACTGAACGCACCCATTGTGCCAAGAATAAACCCGACGCTCACTATTCGAAGATGGTGACGATGGTGGCGTCGGTGTGGTGGTGATGATGATAACGTGAAGATGATGATGATGATGGTGGTGTGGCATGGGGATGGCAGCAGTGGTGGTGTTATGGTGGCGTCGGTGGGGAGGCAGCCGGAGGAGGGGGCGGCGCGTGGCGGTGAGTGACCTAGTGGGTCGGATAGATCGGTTAACGAGGAACACTTTTGTTCGGCAGAAAACTTTCCGCGGCGGCGGCGTGGTGGTGGCCGGAATCCGGCGGCGGCGATCGGATATGGGAGAGGGAGAGGAAGATGGTGCATTATGTGTGTGTGTATACATTTTTGAAAAATGAAATATTTGTTATAAATTTTATTTATATATAAAAGTTATAATTAATTGTGACAAGTTATAAATAGATGGGGGTTAGTTTCGTAATATTTTCACAAGGGCCAAAAGTGTAACTTTTAGGAAACTTTTATAGAATATTGGTTCGGGACACGTTTGAGCCAATTAACGAATGATTCGAAAGACGAGAGTTGCGCCATTGTTTTCCAAATCATTTTTCCAACGAAAATGAGTATTCACTTGATAACATTTCATAAATATTTTTATAACATTTATAAAAATATCTGTTATTTATTTTGTGAACCGGTTACGCCTTGTCTGAAATAGAAAAGAAAAAAAATAGATTTCAACTCGAATATTCGCGTTTTCAACAAACGCTTTTAATTAAATTGCTAAGTATTTTATTAAATATTTTTATTTAATAAAACGTGATAATTAAATATAATTTAATTATTTTTGTGTTTCTAAAATCTTGCGAGGGAATTTCAGTCACCTTCTGACTGTTTTCGGGTCTCGGTCAAAACTAAAAAGTTGTCAGGAATGTCGTTTTACATCAAATTGCTTTAGAGTCCGAATAATGAAAACGTGATTTAGCTGCTCGTTTTTGATAAATCAACCTAGGAATAACATATATCTCCTTTAAATATGTTCCGAAAAATTACCGGTTACGCGGTAATCGCTTTTATGTGAAAATAAAAGACCAAAAGTCAAAGGGTAAAATCGTCATTCAAAATTTCGAAAATTCTCGGATGTTACAGTACCTACCCCTTAAAGAAATCTCGTCCCGAGATTAAATTTGTGTTATCCGATTGTGTGACCAAGGAAAGACTTAAGGTTTAATAAACTCGTTCTAAACAAGACGCTGATAACTTTATTCAGCAAAATTCGGTGTTTCTACACTTCTCAATCTACCAAAAATTTTGGCTAGGTTTGTCCAGGATATTTAATCCATCAAAATGGGTATCTCAAAATATATCATTACAGATCTTATGACTGGTATAACCGCGTTATAGGGAAAGTCTCATTATAGTGAAAACCTCAAGAAGAAGGTGTAGTCGCGTGAGTATGTTTGTATAAGTTTCTAAATGTCCGAGGATGGAGTCTCGTTTCTACTATCTGTAAGGTTCGATGATTCACATCAACGTGGCTTATGGATGTAAGTACCCAACTTACTTGGCAGTACTAGGATTTATCACGACCTAAGTCTCCATACTAGTGGCCCGAAATGAATAGTCCGACTATCTATTTCGTCGATAGGTGTTTATCTCGTTTAAGGTGGGGTTGCATTACCTATTGGCTAAAGTTGTATCAGTCGGGACCGCTCCAGGACCCAACAGCAGCGACCATAACGTCAATACTATAACAAATGGTGATGGGATGCCGAGAATGAGGACATTTCGAGAAACAATATTCCCAGAATAAAGTTTAACAAATGGGAGGAGCTCGTGGAAGAGCTTATGCGATAGATGGCGGATTATGGTACTCAATCGCTAGTTTAAGGACGAATCAACTCCATTAACTCAAGTGTGTAGCATGTCTGTTAGTTCCACGAACAGTTCATGATTGCAAGGATTTGCAATGGCAAAAGTAATGACTTAGGAAGGAGATAAGGTAGCTCAAGCGTGACCTTAAGATTCTGCTGAGTGGTAAGACACGATTGTGTCTCTTTTTAACGAATTACGGTGATTATCGAGTTCAGGTTCATACTCGTCTCATATCGGATACCCTTAAGCCCACTCATTTATATATCATTACTTACATAAAGGAGCGTCCTGATTTATGTAAGTAAGAAATGATAAACTTATGGTTCAATGATTTATAATTTCTTTATTTAACTAAAGAGGCGTCTTAATCCTTTCAAATAAAGAGATTATAAATCATCCTACTTAATAATTCTCGATGTAATACGCGTACTCACATAACCTTGACATGTCGCTGCATGTGCTCTAATGAGTAAGGGACGAGTGTTCAAAAACTCATTTTCGGAGGCAGGGAGTAAAACAATCAGGGAGAACGACATAGTGTTCAAAATAGTTGATGAGTACTCGGTTAGAGTAAATACGATGAAGGTCCTTATAAACGAGTTAACATAGCAATTATCATATCAATCCTCCTATTACAAGTCCCGCCCATACAAGACTTGTAATACTTAGATTCACACATAAATCCATGTAAACAGAACTGTGACGGGCTTTGTTAACATAGCAATTATCATATCAATCCTCATATTACAAGTCCCGCCCATACAAGACTTGTAATACTTAGATTCATACATAATTCCATGTAAACAAAATTATGACGGCCTCCGTGTAATACAATATTGTATAAAGTTATACAGAAAATAATATTCTTAGAGACCATTGTTTAACTTACAATGTCTGAGAACGAAATGAGACCATTGTGCAACCCACAATGTCTAAGAAGTAAGATGAGACCATTGTGTAACTTACAATGTCTAAGGTATAAATGAGACCATTGTGCACCTCACAATGTCTTAAGAAATGCTCTGGTATTTATATAAATTACTCTTATATAAATAAACGTACGATATACTCAAAAAGGGATGTGAACACATACATATATATATATATATATATTATATATATGTATGTCATGTAAGCACTTAATGCAACAAGTAATGTAAGCAAGTAAGCAAGTAGTGTGTATGCACTTTGAAAATGTTTGCTGTGATGCAATATTTGCGAAAACGGCTATAGTCTAGGGTAAAATAGGCAACCTAGTTCTCTATAGCCAGTGCTCTGATACCAATCTGTAACACCCCCAAAAATACGTGTCGCAACAGAAGTATGTCCGGGGAAGTTACTTCATAATACACAACGCTAGATACAAGAGAACGACCTCTATATGTGTCGTTTGAAAAATAATCTCATTGATTTCCTTGTAATTGATATAACATTTATCTCATAATTTCATCACCATGAAAAACTTGAATGTATAGACTCCAATGCACATCAAATAGGCCAAGCATCTAATTCACCTGAGAAAAACATGCTTAAAACGGTCAACATAAAGTTGGTGAGTTCATAGGTTAGTTTAAATATGAATGTAAGTTTCAAATGAATGTATTTGTCCACTGTGTCATCATTAGTTCCATGTAAATATACCAAAGATTTATAAAGAATGGCACGACACATTTTATGTCACCAAAGTACTAATATTATCCCAGAGATTTATAAAGGAATTGCATGATCAATTTAATGGTCAACAAATAGTACCAATCTATCCCAAAGATTTATAAAGAATGCTTTGATCTATTAATGTCAACAAAAGTTCACCAAATCTTATCCCAAAGATTTATAAAGAATGCATGACCAATTTAATGTCACCAAAATGTTTCAAGTATGTATTGCCACTTTATTCAAGGGACAATAAATATCAATGTGAGTATAAAACAATGATTACAATTACTCTAAGTTCATGAAACTGCGATGCACTAATATAACAGTAAGAGTTCATATGTAAGTATTGTGGGCCCTGTAGGCCCATCCAATCGTAATCCGATGTGTTATAACGTTCGTTTGCCCAGTGATAGCTAATCACCCGAACGGGGATTATCAATCCCGAATAGATCCTATGTTATAACTTTCACGTAGACAACTTTCTATAACGTTCGTTTGCCTAGTATAGCATTAATCACCGTAACGAGGATCACCACAACGACTAGATCATTTCAAATTCATTCGCGCTCACCCTCCAAGTGATTTACAGTTCATGAAGCTGTGACGTAGACTTATATATATATATACCCATCACAGGTGTCCCCCTCAAGTAAAACACCCGGGCTTTATTTAAAGAATTATGTTACGCCCGTTACCGGTGTCACCCTCCAAGAACACCCGGGCAGTACTGTATTGTTATCTGTTTCCAATCGCTTAAGCTAATCCGTAATCATTTCAAAGTAAAGTTTCATTTATTTGTGTACAAAATGAAGTCCAAAAGTAACTATATTTACCCCTATAGCGAGCTATGGTAAATGAGTTTGTGAACCAATTTGTAATTCAACCAATGTAAAGGCTTTTGCAAATCAAGCATGTTCTCACCCCCTAAAAATATATGTAAACTTGTAAAACGTGGAGAGGCCTATGAAACTCTTAATATCCTTTAAAAAGCAATCATATTGTCTATAGGATAACTGAGCAAGTAAATGAGTTTATAGAAAGCATGTATCCCCCTCCGGCGGGTTTATAACATTTAAAGATTGAAAAGCGAGCTATGAGGACTCACTCGAATGAATAGTAGAATCGATTGACAGATAGGCATCTAATAATCACAACATGATCGGAAGACGAAGCGGGCTCGATCAAGAAGTTGCAAACTAATTCTTAACGGTTAAGTCCCTACTAGCTAGGATAATGTATTTGGGTTTTCACCGTTGAATGGTCACATCAAAACGTTAATACACGTTGATACAGTTTAGATTTCTAAGTTGTAATAAGGTGGTGTTGGATTAAATTAAATAAATTAAATGTAAAACGCAAATTATGTAATAGATTCTGTCTATATTAATATATTGATAAATAACACCCTTATATAATTCATACCATGAATTTTTATATACAAAGACAAAACAATCTAAAGATTAATGTGAGTATATAATGTTTTGCCAGGTATTAGATAATAAGTGTGAGTAAATGATTAAACCATATTAGTTTGACCCGTTTCGACATCACCACTTAATTAAATAAGAAGTTTCTTTGCATAGCGTAAATGTAGTTTTAGGTTACAACCTTTTGTTTAAACGATGTTTGTAAATTTTTACATCAGAATTGTTATGTTATCTTCTAGCTGACAATTTTAAAATATAAAATAATATTTTATAAATTTATATTTCGTTTCCTCGACGGGTCGTGTCTTAAATAGTTATCTCATTGTAAAAGTATAGTTTTCATTCGTTTATCCGGTTATTGTATAATACAAATTATTATATCTTTAAAATATAACTTAGTCCCTTTTATCGGTTTCTAAAATAATAGAAGCTTTAGTAAAACATTACTAAATATAAAAAGTTATATAAATTTCGTCATGACCTTCCCGGTGATATAACGTTTTCCACCCATATTTATAAAACCTAATGTTTTCTTTTCCACTTTTCAACAAACCGCGCGTTGCAAAATATCTACGTGTTTTAAATATATATTTATATATATTTATAACTAAACAAATTAATAAATACCATATTTATTTAACCATTAACCACCATTTTAGTTCGATTTATAATTTATAAAGTCTCGTGTTATATTTATTAGCCAAGTGTATAAACCAAACGAACCCATGTTGTTTCGCTAAACCAAACGCATCCTCTGTTGTCTTCACTAAACCCAAACGCATCCTTACGGTTTTCCTGCTCACCCAAACACACCCTTACGGTGTTATCAGCAAACCCAAACACCCTGTTTTGGCTAAACTGGCCTAACCAAACACCCCCTTTTGTGGTTTGTTTTAATTACAACCAAATGCACCCTAAGTGGCTGTTTAACAGCCAAACGTACCCGTGTGCGGTTTAGAACAATCAAACACCCCCTTTGTTGTGAAACTGCCAACCAAACGCACCTCTTGTGCGTTTCTGTTAAACCAAACACACCTTAAGTTGTGTTTCAAGAAAACCAAACGCACCCTTTTTGGTACAACAAGTCAAACGCAGCCTTGTGGGTTGATAAACTCGAAACAAACAAACGCCCCTATGGCTGTCCCGAAACCAAACGCACCCTTGTGCGGTTCCCGCTAAACCAAACGTACCCACTCATGTCTTTACTAAACCAAACGCACCCTGTTGCGTTTTGATAAAATAATCAAAACGCACAACTATTTGGGGCTGATCGAAACCAAACGCAGCTAGCTGCTGACCAGACCCCAAACGCACCCCTTTGGTGCGGGTTTTCAACCAAACGAACACCCACTAAGCTGTTTTATAACAGACCAATACGACACCCCGGTCGTTGCAATAGCATATACCAACGCACCACTTAGTTGTTTTTCGACAAAACCAACGCACCCTAATCTTTGATAAACCACAACGCACCCTATTTGGGTTATGAACCCAACGCACCCTATGCGGTGCTAAACGAAGAAACAAGCACACCCCTACGGTGGCTGTTTTTATAGCCGAACCAAACCACCCTCGTGGTGGTTTTCACCACAAAAACAAACACGCCCTTCGTGGCTTTTAACAAACCAAAACGCACCCTCGTTGGTGGTATAACCACCAAAATAAACACCCATTTCGGGTTGTTTAACAAACCCAGCCGCACCCTTGGTGATGGGGAGGGTGGTGCGTCGTCGGAAAAATGAGAGGAGGTGGGGGGTGATGGTGGAAACGGGATGATGTTGATGGTTGTGGCAGTGGTGACGACGTGGGGTGGCAGCGGGGGTTCGCGGTGGTGGTGGGGACGAAGGTGAGGCGCGTGGCGGCGCGTGGTCCCGTAGATCGGATAGATCGGGCGAAGAGAAACATATTTGGTTTCGGTCGGAAAAGTCCGCCGGAAAAGTTTTCCGGCGGCGGCGTGGTGGCCGGAGGTGGCTGACCGGCGGCGGTGGTGGCCGGTTAATGAGGAGGGGGAGAGAGAGATGAGAGGTGTAATGTGTGTGTTTTTGTATATAAATGAAATAAAAGATATAAAATTTATATATATATATATATATATAGTGTTTTTATATATAAAATGAAATAAAAGATATAAAATTTATATATATATATATATATTAAAACTATAAAATAAAAGTGGCAAGTTTTAATAGTTTGGGGTAAATTTTGTAAATATTACCCAAGGGACCATAAGTGTAATTGTTGAGAAACTTTTATAAAATATTGGTTCGGGACTCGTTTGAGTGACTTAACGGATGTTTCAAAATACGAAACTTGCGCCATTGTTTTCCAAATCATTTTTCTGATAAAAATGAGTATTTACTTGATAGTATTTCATAAATACATCGTAACATTTATATAAATATTTGTTATTTACTTGGTGACTCGGTTATGTCTCGTCCGAAAGTAAAAATAAAAACAAATTTCTAACCTAAATATTTGCGTTATCAACCAACGTTTTCGAATAAAATGATGACTAATTTATTAAATATTTTTATTTAATAAAAAGTGTTAATTAAATATAATTTAATTATTTTCTTGTTTCTAAATCTTGCGAGGGCATTTCAGTCACTTTCTGACTATTTTCGGGTCTCGGACAAAACTGAAAAGTTGTTAGGAATGTCGTTTTACATCAAATTGCTTTAGAGTCCGAATAATGAAAACGTAATTTAGCTACTCGTTTTTGATAAATCAACTTAGGAATAACATATATCTCTTTTAAATATGTTCCGAAAAATTACCAGTTACGCGGTAATCGCTTTTATGTGACAATAAAAGACCAAAAGTCAAAAAGTCAAGTCAGACCCTAAAAGTCAAAGGGAAAAATCGTCATTCAAAATTTCAAAAATTCTCGGATGTTACAATCTGCATCGTCTCCAATGGTGAGCATATAATTAGTATAAGAAATAACATCGTTGTTACCCTTAAGCTCATCATATGACTCATTAGTAGTTCTAACCAAGACGCTGATAACTTTATTCAGCAAAATTCGGTGTTTCTACACTTCTCAATCTACCAAAAATTTTGGCTAGGTTTGTCCAGGATATTTAATCCATCAAACTGGGTATCTTAAAATATATCATTACAGATCTTATGACTGGTATAACCGCATTATAGGGAAAGTCTCATTATAGTGAAAACCTCAAGAAGAAGGTGTAGTCGCGTGAGTATGTTTGTATAAGTTTCTAAATGTCTGAGGATGGAGTCTCGTTTCTACAATCTGTAAGGTTTGATGATTCACATCAACGTGGCTTATGGATGTATATCCCATCTTACTTGGCAGTACTAGGATGCATCACGACCTAAGTCTTCCTACTAGTGGTCCGAAATGAATAGTCTGACTATCTGTTTCGTCGATAGGTGTTTATTCTGTTTAGGTGGGTTGCATTACCTTTATTGCTAAAGTTGTACCTAGTGGGGGGGGGGACCCCCCCCACCCATATCCTCACTCTTTACAACTCTTATATTTAATCCGCCTCTCAGGACCCAAATCAGCCGACCATAAGTCAATACTATAAACAAATGTGATGGGATGCCGGAATGAGACATTTAGAGAAACATATTCCCAGATACAGTTTAACAAAAAGGGAGAGCTCGCGGAAGAAGGACTTATGGGATAGACTACGGTTTATGGTACTCAGTCGCTAGTTTAAGGACGTATCACTCCATTACTCAGCGTTTAACAGTTGTAAGTTCCACGAATAGTTCGTGATCGCGAGGATTAGCAACGGCAAAAGTAATAACTTAAGAATGAGATAAGATAGTTCCAAGCGAGGCCTTAAGATTCTGCTGAGTGGCAAGACACGATTGTGTCTCTAGACCCTTTTAACGGATTCTGGTGATTATCGATTTAGGTTAATTACTGTCTCATATTGGATACCATTTAAGGCCCCCCCCCCCCCCCCCCCCTCCCCCCCCCCCCCCCCCCCCCCCCCCCCCCCCCCACCCCCCCCCCACCCCCCCCCTCATTTTAATTTCATTACTTCATAAGAGCGTCCTAATTTATGTAAGTAAGAAATGATAAACTTATGGTTCGGGGATTTACAATTTATTTATTTAACTGAAGAGGCGTCCTAATCCTTTCAAATAAAGAGATTATAAATCATCCTACTTAATAATTCCCGATGTAATACGCGTACTCACATAACCTTGACATGTCTCTGCATGTGCTCTAATAAGTAAGGGACGAGTGTTCAAAAACTCGTCTTCGGAGACAGGGAGTAAAACAATTAAGGGAGAACGACATAGTGTTTAAAATAGTTGATGAGTACTCGGTTAGAGTAAATACGAGAGGTCTTATAAACGTGAGTTTATACATAGATTATGTATCAATCCTCCTATTTTGAAAGTTCGCACATTACAAGACTTGTAATACTTAGATTCACACATAAATCCATGTAAACAGAACTGTGACGGGTTTTTGTATACATTAGCAATTATCATCTCAATCTCATATTACAAGTTCCCGCCATACAAGACTTGTAATATTAGATACATACAATAATTCAATGTAAACAAAATTATGCGGGTCTCCGTGTATACAATATAGTATAAAGCTATGAAGTAAAATAATATCCTTAGACGACCATTGTTCTAACTTACAATGTCGGAGAACGAATGGAGTCCATTGTGCAACCACATGTCTAAGAAGTAAAATGAGACCATTGTATAACTCACAATGTCTGAGGTATAATTGAGACCATTGTGCAACTCACAATGTCTTAAGAAATGCTCTGGTATTTATATAACTAACTCTTATATAAATAAATGTGCGATATACGCAAAGGGATGTAAGCATAGATATTAATATATGTATGTCATGTAAGCACTTAAAGGTAACAAGTAACCTAAGCAAGTAGTGTGTATGCACTTTGAAAATGTTTGTTTGTGATGCAATTATGCAGAAAAGGCTATTGTATAGGGTAAAATTATGCACCTAGTCTCTATTGCCAGTATCTCTGATACCAATATGTAACACCCCCAAAAATACGTGTCGCATCGGAAGTATGTCCGGGGAGTTACTTCATAATACACAGCGCTAGATACAAGAGAACGACCTCTAAATGTGTCGTTTGAAAAATAATCTCGTTGATTTCCTTGAAATTGATATAACATTTGTCTCATAATTGCATCACTTGAAAAACTTGATGTGTATAGACTCACAATGCAACTTCAAGTAAGCAGTATCTATTCACATGAGAATCAAATGCTTAAAGGTCAAACATAAAGTTGGGAAGTTCATAGGTTAGTTAAATTATGAATGTAAGTTTCAATTGAATGTTATTTGTTCCACTGTGTCAGCATTAGTTCCATGTAAATATACCAAAGATTTATAAAGAATGGCACGACACATTTTATGTCACCAAAGTACTAATATTATCCCAGAGATTTATAAAGGAATTGCATGATCAATTTAATGGTCAACAAATAGTACCAATCTATCCCAAAGATTTATAAAGAATGCTTTGATCTATTAATGTCAACAAAAGTTCACCAAATCTTATCCCAAAGATTTATAAAGAATGCATGATCAATTTAATGTCACCAAAATGTTTCAAGTATGTATTGCCACTTTATTCAAGGCACAGTAAATATCCATGTGAGTATAAAACAATGATTACAATTACTCTAAGTTCATGAAACCGATGCACTAATATAACAGTAAGAGTTCATATGTAAGTATTGTGGGCCCTGTAGGCCCATCCAATCGTAATCCGACGTGTTATAACGTTTGTTTGCCCAGTGATAGCTAATCACCCGAACGGGGATTATCAATCCCGAATAGATCCTATGTTATAACTTTCACGTAGACAACTTTCTATAACGTTCGTTTGCCTAGTATAGCATTAATCACCGTAACGAGGATCACCACAACGACTAGATCATTTCAAATTCATTCGCGCTCACCCTCCAAGTGATTTACAGTTCATGAAGCTGTGACGTAGACTTATATATATATATACCCATCACAGGTGTCCCCCTCAAGTAAAACACCCGGGCTTTATTTAAAGAATTATGTTACGCCCGTTACCGGTGTCACCCTCCAAGAACACCCGGGCAGTACTGTATTGTTATCTGTTTCCAATCGCTTAAGCTAATCCGTAATCATTTCAAAGTAAAGTTTCATTTATTTGTGTACAAAATGAAGTCCAAAAGTAACTATATTTACCCCTATAGCGAGCTATGGTAAATGAGTTTGTGAACCAATTTGTAATTCAACCAATGTAAAGGCTTTTGCAAATCAAGCATGTTCTCACCCCCTAAAAATATATGTAAACTTGTAAAACGTGGAGAGGCCTATGAAACTCTTAATATCCTTTAAAAAGCAATCATATTGTCTATAGGATAACTGAGCAAGTAAATGAGTTTATAGAAAGCATGTATCCCCCTCCGGCGGGTTTATAACATTTAAAGATTGAAAAGCGAGCTATGAGGACTCACTCGAATGAATAGTAGAATCGATTGACAGATAGGCATCTAATAATCACAACATGATCGGAAGACGAAGCGGGCTCGATCAAGAAGTTGCAAACTAATTCTTAACGGTTAAGTCCCTACTAGCTAGGATAATGTATTTGGGTTTTCACCGTTGAATGGTCACATCAAAACGTTAATACACGTTGATACAGTTTAGATTTCTAAGTTGTAATAAGGTGGTGTTGGATTAAATTAAATAAATTAAATGTAAAACGCAAATTATGTAATAGATTCTGTCTATATTAATATATTGATAAATAACACCCTTATATAATTCATACCATGAATTTTTATATACAAAGACAAAACAATCTAAAGATTAATGTGAGTATATAATGTTTTGCCAGGTATTAGATAATAAGTGTGAGTAAATGATTAAACCATATTAGTTTGACCCGTTTCGACATCACCACTTAATTAAATAAGAAGTTTCTTTGCATAGCGTAAATGTAGTTTTAGGTTACAACCTTTTGTTTAAACGATGTTTGTAAATTTTTACATCAGAATTGTTATGTTATCTTCTAGCTGACAATTCTAAAATATAAAATAATATTTTATAAATTTATATTTCGTTTCCTCGACGAGTCGTGTCTAAAATAGTTATCTCATTGTAAAAGTATAGTTTTTGTTTGTTTATCCGGTTATTGTATAATACAAATTATTATATCTTTAAAATATAATCGGTTTCTAAAATAATAGAGGCTTTAGTAAAACATTACTAAATATAAAAAGTTATATAAATTTCGTCATGACTTTCCCGGTTATATAACGTTTCCCCATATTTATAAAACCTAATGTTTTCTTTTCCATTTTTTAACAAACCGCGCGTTGCACAATATCTACGTGTTTTAAATATATATTTATATATATTTATAACTAAACAAATTAATAAATACCATATTTATTTAACCATTAACCACCATTTTAGTTCGATTTATAATTTATAAAGTCTCGTGTTATATTTATTAGCCAAGTGTATAAACCAAACGAACCCATGTTGTTTCGCTAAACCAAACGCATCCTCTGTTGTCTTCACTAAACCCAAACGCATCCTTACGGTTTTCCTGCTCACCCAAACACACCCTTACGGTGTTATCAGCAAACCCAAACACCCTGTTTTGGCTAAACTGGCCTAACCAAACACCCCCTTTTGTGGTTTGTTTTAATTACAACCAAATGCACCCTAAGTGGCTGTTTAACAGCCAAACGTACCCGTGTGCGGTTTAGTACAATCAAACACCCCCTTTGTTGTGAAACTGCCAACCAAACGCACATCTTGTGCGTTTCTGTTAAACCAAACACACCTTAAGTTGTGTTTCAAGAAAACCAAACACACCCTTTTTGGTACAACAAGTCAAACGCAGCCTTGTCGGTTGATAAACTCGAAACAAACAAACGCCCCTATGGCTGTCCCGAAACCAAACGCACCCTTGTGCGGTTCCCGCTAAACCAAACGTACCCACTCATGTCTCTACTAAACCAAACGCACCCTGTTGCGTTTTGATAAAATAATCAAAACGCACAACTATTTGGGGCTGATCGAAACCAAACGCAGCTAGCTGCTGACCAGACCCCAAACGCACCCCTTTGGTGCGGGTTTTCAACCAAACGAACACCCACTAAGCTGTTTTATAACAGACCAATACGACACCCCGGTCGTTGCAATAGCATATACCAACGCACCACTTAGTTGTTTTTCGACAAAACCAACGCACCCTAATCTTTGATAAACCACAACGCACCCTACTTGGGTTATGAACCCAACGTACCCTATGCGGTGCTAAACGAAGAAACAAGCACACCCCTACGGTGGCTGTTTTTATAGCCGAACCAAACCACCCTCGTGGTGGTTTTCACCACAAAAACAAACACGCCCTTCGTGGCTGTTACAATACCAAACGCACCCTCGTTGGTGGTATAACCACCAAAATAAACACCCATTTCAGGTTGTTTAACAAACCCAGCCGCACCCTTAGTGATGGGGAGGGTGGTGCGTCATCGGAAAAATGAGAGGAGGTGGGGGGTGATGGTGGAAACGGGATGATGTTGATGGTTGTGGCAGTGGTGACGACGTGGGGTGGCAGCGGGGGTTCGCGGTAGTGGTGGGGACGAAGGTGAGGCGCGTGGCGGCGCATGGTCCCGTAGATCGGATAGATCGGGCGAAGAGAAACATATTTGGTTTCGGTCGGAAAAGTCAGCCGGAAAAGTTTTCCGGCGGCGGCGGCGTGGTGGCCGGAGGTGGTTGACCGGCGGCGGTGGTGGCCGGTTAATGAGGAGGGGGAGAGAGAGAGATGAGAGGTGTAATGTGTGTGTTTTTGTATATAAATGAAATAAAAGATATAAAATTTATATTTATATATATATATATATATATATATATATATATATATATATATATTATATATATATATAATATTTAATAGTATATTAAAAACTTTATCAGTGTGACTGTTTTAATAGTTTGGGTATATTTTGATAAATATTACCCAAGGGACCAAAAGTGTAATTGTTGAGAAACTTTTATAAAATATTAGTTCGGGACTCGTTTGAGTGACTTAACGGATGTTTCAAAATACGAAACTTGCGCCATTGTTTTCCAAATCATTTTTCTGATAAAAAATGAGTATTTACTTGATAGTATTTCATAAATACATCGTATCATTTATATAAATATTTGTTATTTACTTGGTGACTCGGTTATGTCTCGTCCGAAAGTAAAAATAAAAACAAATTTCTAACCTAAATGTTTGCGTTATCAACCAACGTTTTCGAATAAAATGATGACTAATTTATTAAATATTTTTATTTAATAAAAAGTGTTAATTAAATATAATTTAATTATTTTCTTGTTTCTAAATTTTGCGAGGGCATTTCAGTCACTTTCTGACTATTTGCGGTCTCGGACAAACTGAAAGTTGTTAGGAATGTCGTTCTAACTCAAATTGCTTTTGAGTCGAATAATGAGACGTAATTTTAGCTACTCGTTTTTGATAAATCAACTTAGGAATAACATATATCTCTTTTAAATATGTTCCGAAAAATTACCAGTTACGCGGTAATCGCTTTTATGTGACAATAAAAGACCAAAAGTCAAAAAGTCAAGTCAGACCCTAAAAGTCAAAGGGAAAAATCGTCATTCAAAATTTCAAAAATTCTCGGATGTTACAATCTGCATCGTCTCCAATGGTGAGCATATAATTAGTATAAGAAATAACATCGTTGTTACCCTTAAGCTCATCATATGACTCATTAGTAGATACGATGTTTTCAATATATCCCAACTCTTGTATATTAGAATTAAGCACATTAGAATCATGATAGGTGTCATAATGAGGTACCTCAAAGAGTGTGTCAGAATCATAACGATGTGCGACCGTGTCATCATTGAGGGAACCAACAGGAGATAAATTTGCCATGAAGATTGCATTTGCTGTAGCTTCGTCATCACAGTCTAAATCATATGCATCAACGTGGTATGCCTTGAAATTTGTTGTAGCTTGTAACTGGAGGTCCTCACAGTCATCAGTTTCTTCCAAACTGTCAGCTAAGAAATCCTGTTGCTCTTTTCCTTAAAATTTTCTTCTTGTGCTTGAGCAAGTAGCATCTTTTCCTTAAAATACCTTTACAGATCTTTCACCCTTTTTCCTTGCAGTTACACTGCGTAGCCTTTGACTTCATCTTTTGTAGTTATATCATTGATTACCTTGAGTGTGTTGCCCCTGTATTTTCATTGCATTATTAACCATGCTTGAAGCTTGATTATTTGTAGCATTTCCCGCGTAACTTTTGAGACTATCTACCTTGAACATTCTGAACCGTAACTTAGCCATTTTGAATTGTAGCTAGAGTTCTTGGATTAGATGAAGTTTGAAGTTGGTTATTGGTGGGAGGATATTTTGAGCGGTACACAGAACTGAAAAAGTTCATAGCTTTATTGAGACTGGCTATTGGATCATCTGTTGGAAGAAAGGTTGGTATAGCAAGTCCGGTATCAGGTTGAAATGTAGGTGGTTGTTGAACAACTGAAGGTACATAGCTTTGAAGTGGAGGTGACTGAATAAGTTGTTGGGTTGTTGGAGTGCTTGATTGGTAGTGTTGATACGGTTGATAAACTTCAGATGGTTGAGTTTTATACTGTGTTTGATTACTGTTGTATGAAGGAGGTGGGTTGTAGGTATTTGCCAGCAAAGCAAGTGGTTCTAGGAATCGTTGTCGCATTTCTCGAACTTCTTTAGCATCTCTTTCATTTTGTTTGAGGAAAGCGTACAACTGATCAAAAGTTACACTGTGAAGATCTCTTGCTTGTTTAGCTGCTGTGACAAACCTACTCCACTCAGATTGAAGATGATTCACAAACTTCGTGTTGATTTGCATAGGTGTCATAGACATTAGAATCATGTTTATGTCATTGATTAGTTTAGCATATCTCAGATAGTAAGAGTGGATTGATTCTCCAGGCTCAAATGTAAATTTGTCAAATTCATCATATAGCATAGACTTACGTTCTTGATTAGTCATCTCTGTGCCTTCCATAAGTTCTTTGATGCGATCCCATATTTCCTTTGTAGTTTGATAGTGGTTGATGAGAGTGTAGATATCAATAGGCAATCCGACAAGAAGTATGTTAATAGCTTTGATGTCACTGTCATAACGGAACTTATCATCTCCTTTAAGGTCTTCAAGTCTTTCTTCACGACGGATGTCGGTAACGCTATATGTGTCTTTTACAGTAATTTCTGACTTGAATTTATAAGGACCGTGTTCGACTGAGTCTCTTAACATTTCACCATTATCTTTGCCTCAGATATATAGCATAATTCGGGTCTTCCAACTATCATACATGCCTTTTTCTAGCATCGGGGGACGAGTTTCAGAACCTGCAGCAATAACGTTTTCTGCCATAGTAGCCATTTTGAATTTGATCGTGTAGTCTTCGTAAGAATTGATTTTTTGTAAGGACGTTTTAACGAGAAGAAGTGTTGTTTTTGTGAAAGTTTTGTCGAAAGATTAAATTTTTAACACGAACCAAGTCAAAAGATTGTAACTTTGTCAATTTAGTTTACTTACAAAACCCTAAAGTTTAAACCTTTTTAACTTAAAAAACCCTAATTTTAACATTAAACTACAAATTAATTATCCACTAAATTCTAAAAATTACCTTTTTACTAGAAAACCCTAATTTCCACTTTATTAATTTAATAATAAAACACCTTTTTAACCTTAGAAAATACAAAACCCTAATTTAGAAAACTAGGGTTTAGTTTTAAATTTTGAACTCAATCCGGGTTTGAAAGTTGTGGTAGGTTATTTGGGTAGGTGTGACCGAACCAGGAGTTTCGGCTGGAGGGAGGTTCGGCTGAGGGATTATGACCGAATCTGGGGTGGTTCGGTTGGAAGCAGGCGACCAAACGGGAGGTTCGGTTGGGCTCTTATGACCATTTTTGTGGTTCGGTTGGGCTCTTGTGACCGATTCTGTGGGTCGGTTGGAAGCTTGTGACCGATCCACGTGGGTTGGTCGCGGGTTGTTCCGGTTTTGTTTTCCGAGTTGTTTCCGGTGTTGTTTTAAGCTTAAAGATTGAATCTTTTTGCGAGAAAACTAAAAAGTTCGCAACTTTATGCAAAAGTTCGACACTTTTTGCCTGAAAACGCCTAAAGTATTCAACTTTAACGTAAAGATTACATTTTTGAGTGACTTTTTCAAAGTTAATTACAAAAGTTCAAGACTTTATCTTCCGAAATCTCTAAAATTTACAACTTTCTTCAAAATTTTAAGGCTTTGTCTTCAAGAACTTGCCTTTTTAGTCTTCATAGTCTTCAAGTTCTTCAAAGTCTTCAAATTTGATAACTTTCTTCACGAAAAGCACTTCAAATCTTCCCATGGTGATTGATACCAAGTGATATGAGAAAGAGAGAGAGAGTAGAGAGAGAGAGAAAAGTTTGCCTCATAGAGAGAAAGAGAGACGTGGGTGATGAGAGGAGAGGGAGAGGAGAGAAAGAAAGAAATATTAGATTAGAAAGAGAAAAAATCACAACCCTTAACTCTTTCCTAAGCCCTCCTTTTATAGGACGGAAGGAGAGACTTGGAAGTAATTAAAGATATTACATATTACATTATAGTCCTTCCCTATTTGCACTAGTTAATCGCTACACTAAATAAACTAGATAAATTGGCCATGTAATCAACACTTTCTGTGTTTCTAACAGATACATAATTTCTTGGTTTTATCAAAAATTGTGTTAGGGAAACTCAATTCGATATCATATAATACTCTTGACACAATTTTGGTTGTATTGAAATTGTGTTAAACGGAACAAGGATAAGTTTTTGACATTGTAATATGGTATGTGCTTAATTAAACATACCTTTTACCTAATAAAATGAGCTAAAAAGACCAATAATGATCGGAAATGACATAAAAATACATTGTATATGTGTATTTTGTGATTTGTGTCTTGCAGGTACGGATATTAAATAAAAAGGACAAAAACAAGGTAAATACGGACAAAACCGAGCACGGGAATGAAAAGAGCACGAAAAAACCGAAGCCGAAGGCGTATACATCCTTAATGGGCCAACCCGTACCTATTTATTAGGCCGGGTCAGCCCATTAACATGGTATGTATACCATTATAAGCCTAAAACTTAAAAAGCCCAAAACCCTTAAACCCTTAATCATATTCTGGCCTAACATATTTACAAGCCTAAGTCAACACCCCCTTTTTATCCTTTCAAACATAATAACCCGCCCTATTTCACTATTCACTGTCCCTTTCCCTAATTACCCTGCAAACAAATTAGTGACGGGTAAAATCCCTTTCACCAAACGCTCTCACCCCGCCCTTCTAGAAGCTCAATGACACACACCATGACAAATTTGGCAGGCCACGCTGGCAATCCCTAGTGATTCTATTGGTGGATGAGATGTGGCACTCAAATCAAGGGTTCATAATGATTGCGCGGTGATTGGTCATGATTGGATGGATGAGATTGAAGCTCAAGATGTTCCTAGGGTTCTAGATCCTTCCTCAGAAGGCTATATAAGGAGGAGACCTCACACACACAAGGATGTCTATTTTTTTTTAGCTTATTGTGTAGTTTTAGCTTATTGTTCTTAATTTGTATTTTCCTTTTCAAGTATTGTAAACTTTTATGAATTAATAAAATTTGAGTTTCATTTAGATTCTAGTGTGATTTACAGTTTTTATCTATTGCTTAAATTTTTTAAAACATGTTTGAAATTGGTTAAATAAGCTTCTAATAAGCTAAAACTATCACTAAAGCATATAAAAGCTCAAATAAGCTTACACAAGTTTATTTGACCCCTTGTTCCATTGGTTGTAAGATTTGGTATGGTTTTGAGCTTAATGGATGATAAGCCGAATTTGGATGGGCTTATGGGTTTACTAGCTTATCTCTGATAAGCTAGAGCTAGTAGAATAAGCTCTAAAGAGCATTTAAGTCCCTATTTAGTTGGGACAAAAAGGTACTCTTCATTTTTCTTTTGCATCTCATTTTCTATATTGGTTTTGTAGTTTGCTTATTCTGCTTATAATTGCTTATTATTGCTTATTCTGTGTTCATTAGTCTATTGTTAGCTTATTATGTGTGGTTTTAAGTTTTGAATAAAGTTTGATTTGAGTTTTTGTGTGTTTTAATCATTTAAAATTTAAATCTGCCCTGTCTTGATTAAAACTGCTTATTGTCATAGCTTATCAGATATTGCTTATTTGTCCTTTCTTAGTGCTAATTTATCATCTAGTATTGAAGTGCTAAATCTGTTTTTGAGATTCACAGCTTATTTTAATCTGTCTTGGTCTAAAAATGGAAAAACAAATTTTAAAGGGGTGTTTGGCACTAGCAGTACTAACATATGTTAGTACTGCCTAGTCTCTTTTGTCACTTAAAACAGTTTTATCAACCCTTAAATTAATCCTTAAGTCAGTTTCTACAAGTTTTTAAAGTTTACAAATCAAGCTTGAGGTTCATTGTATACATGGTTTGAATCTGTGAAATTTTCAGTTTGATAAATTTGCTTGTTAGCTTAGATCTAGATTTATGGCATTTAGGTGTTACTTTCATGCTTGTTATGAATCCATTAGGCAGTAGAAATAAGTTAGTATAAGTCTGCATTAGTTAGTTATGCTTGGGTCAAATCTGTCTTAGTTTATTAAATCTCATTTTCAAAAGTAAAAGTCCCATTTTCAACAGCCATTTTAAGTTAGTTTAATTTTGTTTAAAGGTCTAATATTGATAATATAAGCTTATTAGACATCAATCTCAATCTGTTTTTTACTTTTTAAGTTTTTATATTAGCATTTAGTAGCTTAAAAATAGGCATGCATTAGCTAATTTTTCCTTTAAAATCCAAAAAGCCAAAAACAGTTTTAGTTTGTCAAGTTTTTATTCCTCTGTTCTATTTCTTAAGAAAATTTCTTAATTCTAGTTTTTATGTGTTCATTGGAAGTTAAAGTCAATCTATTTTTAGTTTTTACCTAATTACAAGTGCTTATTTGGTCATAAAATTAGCTTAAAGTAAGCCATTTTTCATTTAAACCTGCTTGTTTTAGCCAAAATCCATTCTAGCTTTTAAGAGCTTTTCATCTCATTTTGTTGGTTAAATCCTTTTCAAATTTGCTTATTAGGTCTAGGTAGTTATAGTTTTTCAGCTTATTTGCTTATTTAGTCACAAAAATGTCCTAACAGTCTTAGTTTAAGGTCATTAGCTTATTAAGCAAACAGTCTGTTTTAATTAGCTTTTTCCTGGCTCATTTCTAGTTTTCAGAAAAAGTGTTTTCACAAAAGAAGCTTATATTAGCTTATAGATTAGATTTTTAAAAGAAAATTTGAAAAATAAAAAAAATATAAAAAGGATAGGTCCAGGACTCGAACCTGCGACCTACCCTTCACAACACACACCTTACCGTTTGCCCTTGGGACTTTTTCAAACATATCTCGCAACATTTAATACATATAGTAACTTTAGTTTTTAGCTTATCCGAGCTTAATTGCTTATTTACTGCTTATCCTTTCAGCCATTTTTCCAGTTTATATTTTTCATAGATTCTCCATAGTCCAAAGTACTTTTCGTAATTTTTTCAAAATTTTCATAATTAGTTTGCTATTGTTAATGATTTATTTAGATTAAATCCGTTTTTAATTCATAATAAATAAAATAAAAGTCAAAAAATTATAATTCTTTTTTCTAAAATTATTTTTAATCATTTAGGATTTATAAAAAATAAAAAATAGTTCTAAGGTTAAATTTTAATAGTTTAGGTATTAAGTCGCGTTTTTTTAGATTCCCAAATTTGGTTAATTAGACGCGTTTTAGGAATCTCGTTATCATTTTTTAGGTTTAAATCTTAAATTGCCTTATTTGTTTGCTTGTTTTATTTGTTTTTGCGTTTCATAAGTAGAAATAGAATCAAAAACCTAAAATATTGATTATTCAAATCACGCGATCACAAACTTAACCGATTCTCAATTCACACTTCGTCGAGGAAACGACCGGGATACGACTCGGGATGGTTTTGAATTTTACTTTGGATAAAAGTAATCTTCTAGAATCCTTACGGAATACTTATACTATAATTGATATCATCCTTATATATACCTACGCGTGTGTTTGGGTAAGAATCAATTTTTGGCGCCGCTGCCGGGGAAGTGTTTATCGAATATCGCGTTGAAGCTTGAAGATTAGTGTTTTGAAGATCCTTCCTCGTGAAGTTATCATTTTATTTTCTTTTATATAAAACTTTAAAAAAATACAAAAACATTTTATTTTTCTCGATTTATTTTTGTAGATTTATTTGAAAAATCAAAAATACTTTTCCTAAAGTATTTCAAAAACCAAAAAAATTGAAAAAAACAAAAAAACCGTTGTCTCACTTGTGAAATCGGCTGACTTTTAGATTACAAACTTTAAGAGAGGTTTAAGGAGGGTTGATCCTACGAACTTCGACCCGAAAGGAGAAGGTTTTTAATAGCTTCGCGCTTACCCGCTCCTCCGCTTCTTTGTGCGTTTTCTAAAGAGCTACCTTACACTTGTTCGATTATCGGTTACAAAAATATTTTTCTTTTTATTTCTCTTAATTTTGTTTTTAGTGTATGCAAACTCGCTCTTCTTCAAAATTCGTTGGTGAACCTTCTACGAATCCTACTTCTACGAATCCGAAACGTCGTAATCGTAGACGTTCAAAACAAAGAGTCGAACCGTTCGCTCTTGAAGAGGTTCCCGTAGTTACGATGGCCGATCAACGTACTATGGCGGAATTACTCCGTGCACCCACCGAGGGTTATGCGGAGGCAATCGTAGTACCACCCATTCCCGCTGAGCATTTCGAGCTCAAGCATAGTCTAATCAATCTTGTAACTTCAAAACAATTCTTCGGTTTTGAGAAAGAAGATCCTCATGCTCATATTCGATATTTTAACAAGATTACTTCTACGTTGAAGTACAAAGATGTGCCCGAGACATCGATTAAGCTTATGCTTTTTCCATTTTCTATCGATGGTCCAGCCCGGATTTGGCTCGACAAAGAACCTTCTCGTTCTATTCTCACTTGGGACGATCTTGTGTCCAAGTTTATTAACCATTTCTTTCCTCCCTCAAAAACAACAAATCTCCGGAATGAAATTTCAAATTTTCAACAAAAGTTTGAGGAAACATTTAGTGAGGCATGGGACCGTTTCAAGAATCTTCTTCGTGCATGCCCACATCACAGTTTTACCGAATTGAATCAACTCGATACTTTCTACAATGGTTTAAACCCATCTGATCATGATTCTTTGAATTCTGCCACCGGTGGCAATCTTTTAGAAAGGAGTGCACAAGATGTGTTAAAAATTATTGAAAACAAGTCAAAAGTTCATAATTCAAGAAACAAACCGATTGTTTCTCAAGTGAAAGCAAGTAATGTTGATTCTTCAAAGATAGCCAGTGCCGTGAGTAGTGCCATTTAAACAAAATCAAGTAACCCCAGCTCCAGCTTCCGTAAAAACTGTTGAGGAATCTTATGTTACTTGTGGCGGTGCTCATTCTTACCGACAGTGTCCTGCCACCAATGGCAACACTTTTTTGGGCTATCCAGACAATATTCAAGGATATGTTTTAGCAGCCGCAGTGAACTACAATCAGGGAATTACCGATTATCGTCCCCAGAGTGTAGCTAATCAGTTTTGACCAACCGGTTTTGCTCAACCGAATGTGCAAAATCAAGGGTTTATCCAGAATCAAGGAAATAACTTCAATCAAGGAAATACGTCTTATCAAGCTCTGATTCAAACTCAAGTTACTACTTCGAGTGACTTAGAGAAATTTAAGAAAACAAATGAGGCTAGTATGCAAGCCATGAGAAATCATATCAGTAATTTAAAATCTGAATTAAGAAATGAGATGCAGTCTACAATGCAAAATCAAAATAATACATTTAAGAATGAAATGAGAAATAAAATGCAAGCTACAATGTCAAATCAAACCAATGAGCTTAAGAATATGATGGCTAGTTTTTTCCAAATGAATACCGCTTCTTCCTCGGGTTTGGGACCACTTCCTAGCAATACCATTGCTAACCCGAGAGGTGACTTGAAAGCAATCACCACCCGAAGTGGTATTTGATTGCTAGTAAAGCAACACACGTAATTATAAAATACAATATGATAGAAAATTACCAAATTACCCTTGAGGACAAAGGTAAAAAGGAAAATCTTCATAAATATATATAATATAATACGTATATTAACCGGGAAGTATGATTCTCGGGTCGTTATTCCCCAACGACTTATGAAATTGAACCCACGTTAGATGTTCGGATAATGATTTGAATAAAAATAAAGATTGATTTGATTATCTATAACTACAAATTTTAAAAATAACAATTAAAATAAGCAAACAAAAGCAATTAATACACAAAATCAATTAACGGGAACAAATACAATGCGACAAATAAGCAACTATACTAAATTTAACTCCTAAAAATGCGAATAAAACTTCTAAACATAAATTAGGATAAAAGAAAATTTAAGAAAAAGGAAATTTATTTTTTTGACAATTTTTGAATTTATTATGAATTATAATCTAATTAAATCTATTTAAATCCTAGAAAATAGAAAATTAATTCTTAAAAATTCTAAAAAATGATTTTTAAACTTAGAAAAGTCTAAAATAATATAAAAACTCAGAAAACTATTTTTATTTATTTTTTTATGATAAAATCCTATTTTTAAAACTAAAATTAAAAGCTTAAAAATGAAAATAAAATCTAAAAAGGGTAAAAATAATTTTACTGAATGTAAAACTAAAAGTATTTATTCTAATGCTAAAAACTATTTTTTTGTAATTTTAAAAGTTATTTTTGTATTTTTT
>BQNB010006920.1:4500-33217 GCA_026074375.1 Tanacetum coccineum | reverse complement strand
TGATTCGTAGATTTTAATTTCGTGTGATAACTTGTCGTGATATTAAATTCATAGGTTTTCTTGTCGTGATTTTATTGTTTATTAATATTCTAAATTTCATGGTATTTTCATGTGGGTTTTACAAATAGTCCTCATCACTTCAATTTATCCATTAAAATTAAAAAAATCCTTGAGAAAAAAAGATTTTGTTATATTTTTTTGATAAAAAGTCATGACCCGGCCGGGTTTATCAAACCGGGTCGACCCGGGTCAACGAAAAACCGGCGGTTCAATCCGGTTCTCAAACAAGCAAAAACCCGGTCTCATCCGGACCGGACTCCGAGCCGGTTCACGGTTCAACCGGTTGAACCGGCCGGGTCAACCCGGTTTTTAAAACATTGGCAAGAAGTGATGGAGAATAAATAATGAGATAGTTAAATATAGAGTACATTTCATATTTATATCGTACGTACAAAATTTGTTGCATTTTTTGCGGGTCATGATGATTTCAAATTAAACATACACTTTTTCATCACAGTCAACCACATGTCGTTCCCATAGTCTTGGGTAGGTTTATCTAATTAACCATGTTTTCTACTATATGTTTTAATAAAAGGCTTCGAACACTTTATTTGATTGCACTGTCATGCACAGATTCCAAGGCACTGTCATCAATGGCTTTAAGTACACGGAATCAGTTGTCCGGAGGACAAAAATGAGACTATGTGTATGATTAAAAAGGGGTGCTATTATTGGTACTCTTTGCCCCACCGAATAGTATCAAAAAGGTACAAAAGATTTCTTTTGTATCCCCCTTTTACAGTACAACGCAGTTTTATATCAGGTTATGTTTCGTATTTTTTGATAGTTTCATACTTTTGACTCGTTAAACTTTATAATTTTTATTCCGCGCTTTCAGTTTCACCGTTTTATAATATAACCAAAATTATAAAAATTAAAAAAAAAAACGAAAAAAACCCGGAAAAACAGGGGGTACAAATGGTGTTCCGAGGGGTACTTATAACACAAGCCTTAAAAAGTTTGCTTTCCATGGAGCATTATTTAAGTGTATTTACACGATAGTTCTTTTGTTTGTTGTTATTCTTTGCTCTGAGATTGAAGTTCCATACCGGTTCTCAAGTATATAATTCAAAGATTCAAGTTCAAGCTTTCAAGTTTCATGTTCTTAAATAGATTAGATTTTCAAGTTAGATAGATGTTGAAATCTAGTTAAACCGAAACTGGTGTACGTATATCATTGAGTGAATGCAAAAACAACTTTGTACGTGTTCAAGAGCATGGTAGTTTTGTTTTCCAGAGGTACCAGATGCCTTATGAAGTTTTATATAAATCTATAAGTTTGCATAATAGTTTATACCATGGTTGTTAAAGATCCCGATCTTGATCTTAGGACCTTACGATTTTACGATACTGCAAAGCAAAAACGATCCGGATCTTACATAGGATCTTTGCAACCTTAAGATCTTATAGGATCCCGATCTTGACCATAGCATCTTAAGATCTAATACGATCCGATCTTACTTTTCTCGAACCTCAAACATAAACCTACAAATTTATGGGTTGTGTTTTGTACAATTAAAAAAACAAACATGTTAATTTTCTTAAATATTCATAAACATAATTTATGACAATATTTCTATGAAATATTTATATAATTTTGTGTTTATGATATATAATAATTGTAGATTTGTATAATATTATAAAGACTCGACATTAATAGTAGGATCTTATGATCCTGATCCGGTCTTCGATCTCGATCTTGCAAAGACGAAAACGATCCTGGGTAAGATCCCGATCTTGAAAACCTTGGTTTATACATCTTTTGATATTATAAACTTATATTCACTAGAGTAAATTGCAAAAATGGTCCTTGTGGTTTGGCCAAATTGCAGATTTGGTCCGTCAAATTTTGAAATTGCAAAAAACGTCCTTATTTTTAAGGTTTGGTTTCACTTTTGGTCTTTGGTCGACTTGAAATGACTAAAATACCCCTCTGCAATTTGGCCAAACCACAAGGACCATTTTTGCAATTGCAGAGGGGTATTTTATACATTTCAAGTCGACCAAGGACCAAAAGTGGAACCAAACCTTGAAAATAAGGACGTTTTTTGCAATTTCAAAATTTGATGAACCAAATCTGCAATTTGGCCAAAACACAAGGACCATTTTTGCAATTTACTCTATTCACTATGAATAAAACTTTATAACTTTTCAAATTATACCTAAAATTATAAAAATGTTCAAGAGTATAAACTTTTTCATCACATGTATGTGAAACAAAACATCAGTTTGGTTGTGAAACAGAAGATCAGTTTGGTTAAAATGAAAGATACACTTTTATATATATTTTAAAACTTTTGATAAAACTAGCAATGTGAATGCCCTTAGAAAAAGAGTTGTAACGCACATATTGACATCTCGTGAATACTAACGCGGATTTAAAATCAAGACCATACAACTTGTAGGCTTTTTAACTTTAGAAAAATTAATAAGAAACACTCTTTTCTTGTCTACATACTATCAAACTTGTCACAGTTATTCAGGTCATTATATTATGAAAACTTCTCAAAACAATAACAATCACACAAAACAATAACAATCACACAAGAACACTTAAATTAAATTCAACCAACCACCCCTTTTATTCTTTTAAAACTGCATGTGACTACGAGTACGATATGATAACACGTTTTTTGTTCCATACTTAAAACTGAAAAGACTAATTACATAGAAAACTGAAACAATGAAAACCAAAGAAACCAAAGGAATACACATACAACTATGACAGAACCCTAGCTATAACAGGGTATTTATAGCTAGGTCTTGGACAATATCATTTTCTTCAAACAACATCCTTCAACTTCTATTTTTTCACTAGGTCCTTGTGCTTTTCTTAACTTATCACTTCAAACCCGCAATAGAAAAAATAGCACAAACACCTTTTCCAACTTAGCATATTTAGTCCCTTAGCTTATATTTCAATATCCCCCATAAGCTATGGATGGAACAAATCTTTTAGTTTAAGCTTATCCCAAAATTTCTTATGATCCTCAACACTTAAGCCCTTTGTTAGCTTATAATAATCCTTTCACAACAATAAGCAAACCCAAATAAGCTCTATGTGAGCCGGCAACAAGAAAGAAAAAAGAGAGGAAGAAAAAGGAACTAGGAAAGTTATATTAGAGAGAGAAATGGTGAGTTACAAGAGAAAGAAATGCAACCAACACCCTCTCCATGTGTGGAGAGGGTTTCTTTTATACCCTTGAGCCATAAGTGGCATGTGGGCTTTTCTACTTGGGCCGGGCTTGGCTAAACTTGGGCTTTGAGCCCGAAACACGGACAATATTAGATTACAATCCAAGCCCGTTGAACCCGACTAGCCTATTACTTAACAAGACCCAATTTGACTTTATAAGACCGATAACATTCTTGTTTGACTTAATATTATTAAGGCTAACAATCTCCCCTAATGTTGAGGTCTCTTTCTTCAAACTCCTCCGTACCACCGATGACATTCTTGTAGGAGTTTGCTTTGATTTATCATTGTCTCCCCTGACGTTGAAGATATGACTTTTGACGTTTATGCTTTGCCTTGTTTTGGTCTTGTCATGTTTGTAATGGCTTTGTTCATTCATGCTTTGTGATCTTGATTTAGAGCCTTTATCTTTTGACTTTGAGTTCTTGAGATCGTTATCTTGTATCATCTCTTTGACTTGAATCATCTTGATTTGACTTCATTGATCAACTTGTGCTCTTGGTTACATTCTTAGTTTAGACAATATATGATTATAAGTCCTAACAATCTTCCCCCAATGTGTCGATTCTTTATTTTGATTTTGATGGCTATTTTGATGGTGGGGGAAGTTTAGAATCAACGATCTGATGTTGAACGATTGACTTTGAAAGCATGAGTATGAGTCAATGTGGTTTATGAAACCGACTTCGCTGGAATGAGGCTGCAACACACCGTCGTCTAAACCCAAATAAGACAGTTTGCAATAAAAATTGAATATTGCTTTGGTCATTATCTTAGAGTTCGGTTGCATTAACTCTCGGTTTTTCCCGTTTTAAAGTATAAATAACTATACATATGTGATCATGTAATTTAAAGGAATCTCCATGACTTCACAGGGATTCTACTCAAATGCGTAGGAACTTCTAACACAGATGTATTAATTTACCATGCTTGCTAGTTCTCATTAACCAGTAACTACTCAATAAGCAGACACACTGGTAAGAGTGAATCAGATAGTTACGAAACTTTCTGATTAAGTCGTCAATTTTATTTACTATAACCGAAATTGATATCCAGTGTATCACAAGCTCGATACATAGTAGAATCTTGCAAGTCACCTACCAAGAAGCTAGTTTGATGTTGCTCAAGCATGATTTCATCTTCACTATGAAGACTTAAGTATCACTACTCGGATTTTCTGGCAAAGATCTCAAATGGTATAATACTTAGAACTCTTTGTTACAACTGTAAGTGCAGTCCTGCTTTTTGGATGACCAGCTGACTAACTTATCACCACCTAGAAATTGTATGCCACCAGATGTGCTCTTACGTGAATCGAGACAGCCCGCGTGATCCGAATCTGAAAAAGCAGTTAGTTCGAAACCGGTGTCCTTCGGATACCAGAGACCCATGTTAATGGAGTCTTTAAGGTACCGAAAGATCCGTTTAACCGCAGTGAGATGTTTCTCAGTCGGTTTCGCTTGATAGCGAGCACAATAACATGTTGCATGTACAATATCTGGTCTACTTGCTGTTAGGTACATGAGTGCTCCGACCATACTACGATATTTCGTTTGGTCGACCGGAGTACCACTCAAGTCAGCATCAAGGTGTTTTGTAGCCATTGGTGTACCAATGCTATCACATGAGGTCATACCATGCTTTTTAAGTATCTCTTGAGCATACTTAGCTTGGTTTATAAAGATACCACGAGGGGATTGGTGGATCTGAATTCCTAAAAAGAATTTCAGCTCCCCCATCATAGACATATCAAACTTGCTGTGCATTAGTTTTCCAAATCGTTTTGAAAGTTTTGGGTTCGTAGAACCAAAAATTATGTCATCAACGTAAATTTGCACAAGCAGTATGTCTTCCCCATGTTTAGTTATGAACAGAGTTGGATCAATAGAACCTTTGGAGAATCCGTTGGATACCAGGAAGTTGGAGAGTTCATCATACCACGCTCTTGGTGCTTGTTTGAGACCATATAATGCTTTCTTGAGACGGTAAACTTTGTCAGGATGATATGGGTCAACAAATCCATCTGGTTGGTTTACGTACACTTCTTCCTTCAGAGGTCCGTAAAGAAATGCTGTTTTAACGTCCATTTGGTATACTGTAAATGATTTGTGTGCAGCATATGCAATGAACAACCGTACAACTTCTAACCGAGCAACTGGTGCAAATAACTCTTCGAAATCAATTCCTTCCTTTTGAGCATATCCCTTAGCTACAAGATGAGATTTATTGCGAATAACAGTATTTTCCTCATCACGTTTGTTTTTTCAGAGCCACTTTAAGTTAATGACATTTTTGCAAAGTGGTCTGTCGACTAATTCCCATACATCTAATCGATCAAACTGATGAAGTTCTTTCTGCGTTGATTCAATCCATGCATAATCAGCCATGGATTCTTTGATGTTCTTTGGTTCGGTTTGACTCACGGTTAGTGCGAACATACACATCTCGCCATCTGTTTCTAGCTGACGTCTTGTTCTAATTGTATGAAAAGGATATCTAATGACTTGTTCTAATAGATGATCTTTTATCCAACGTTGTGCAGAAGGATGGTGTTGATAGAAAGTATGCATGTTTGACGAATCAACATGACGAGACGATGTCTCCCCTTCTTCTTGTACCGGTGTACTAAAGATGTTGATAAATTCATCTTCGTCAAATTATGCATTTTCGGTATTGGTTTCTGCTTGAATAATGTTCTCAGGTGCAGTGATAGTTGGTACATGAGTTAGAGTTTGATGTGTTGATTGAATGTTCAATGGAGGTGGATCTGCAACATCGGTTATTGTAGAAGTGTGAGTTGTTTTACGTTGTTGATGTTTATCAGGATTATCAGCAGCATGTACAGCGGAAGACTTTGACACAACAGGAGAAGTTCCATTGAGTAATTCACTAAACATCAGACTATATAGCAATTCTAGCTCATTTGACGTTATTTCTGTCTCAGCGACTTGAGGAACATTTTCTTAACTTTATGGACCGGGACTTAAACTGTCTTGTTCAAGTACCGTTGTCGAACATTGTGGACCGGGGTCAAAACTAACGTGATCTGACATCATTTTTATTGGGATTCTAGATTTGATGAGACAAAATGAATAAAAGAATGAAACAAAAAGGACTAATTCAGCATTATGGGATTCTAGAAGACTTGAAGTCAAACAGTAGTTATCTTCTCATTTAATGCAGTCAAACAACGATTAATGCTGATTGAAGATCTCATTCAATGCAGTCAAACAACGATTAATGCTGATTGAAGATTAATTACAACTTGAAGATTAATGCTGATTTAGTTTCCTAATTATTTAGTCAACCATATTAAATACATTGACTAAGTGTTTAATACAATTGTTGACTGGAATTAGTTTTCTTTGTAAGTCTTGATCTCTCCCTATATAAAGAGATCATAGACATAGGTTTAGATATCCAGAAAAGTGTGTGTTCATCATATGAGAGTCGACTAGATACAAAAGTGTGTGTGTACACGTTTGTATAATTAGTGTAGACGTCTAGAGTTTAGCCTCAAGGATCTTTGATCCCTGTTACTAGTTAGAGTAACCGATCTATTCTGATCAAATAGTATTTGGGGCTGTGTTGATTAATAAAGAAAGACCTTGAAGTAACTTTGATTTGTGTTTATTATTTCCGCTGTGCAATTTATATCATTGTTACTATATTATCCTAGATGAGGTCTAAACAACCTCGAGCTTAAACGATCAAAGAACCTAACAGGTTATTAGGTTCTACAATTGGTATCAGAGCCTCGTGGCTCTCGATCTAGGATCTACAAGGTTTTTGAAGAAACCCTAAAACCCTAATTTTCAAGAAATCGATTTGTGGTTAAAGTTTTATGGGGTTTTGGAGTTAAATTGATATAGCAATATTTATAATTGTCCTCTCTACCTTAATTGGTATGCAATACAATTGTAAATCATTGTTACTATTAAGGGTTTCTTGGCGTAGGTGATTGATGATGGATCCGGTTCGTTATTTGTCTACATATATCTGATCTCGTCATTAGTGTTACAAGAAGCTTCAAGGCTGCTCGTTATTGTTTGTCGCTGCCCTTTGATGATCTGATGTTTTCTTGCACATCCTGCAGCAGCAAAACATGCATGCTTATTGGGCTTTAAGGAATATAAAACAGTACAAAGTATTGATTGCGTGATCAACATGAAGAACAGAAAAAGTAGGTTTTCTTGCTCATTGCCTAAAAGAAGGTTTCTACTGTTCGTATATATGGCAGTTTATATAAGTAATGTTCTTGAATGTTAGTACTGCTACCAAGTATATATGAGTATTAATATTGTTCGTGATTGCTGATTAATGGTAATGTTCACTGTTGGGCTTTGAAAGTTTGTACTGTTAGACAAGAAAAGGTTAGTACTGTTCAAGGTTATGTTTGTACTGCCTTTGTTGTCCGATAAACGAGAGTTTGTACTGCTAATGGTGCCCGAGAAGTAGTTAATACTGCTAGTCGTTGCTGATATCAGATAACACACAGCAAAAGATGTCGGACAGAACTGACAGTTTCTTGAAGTACTTGGTTTTCGGATGGATTTGGATCTCGAATAGAACTATTTTTTAAATAGTTTAGTCTTATTGATTTATGGCTCATATATTTGGAGATTTATTAAAGATGTGATTACGAAGAAGATTGTTTATCACTTATTTGACGATGAAGTGGAATTTCTTGGATGTGTGATCTTATCATATCTTTTAGCCTTGGAGATAACTTGTTCGTACTTTCATGATTTTATTGATAAAGACTTGATTGATCTAGTTTTACCTGATGAAAGGAGGTACGTTGTAGTACTCACAAGTATTTACTATCACTTAAAGGAGTTACGTTATTGTGCTCAGTGTCTCATAATAGATGAGGATTTTATCAAGAGATCGAGGTCTACTCTCGGAGAAGAAGTGTGAGTTTCTTTATCATATTTTAGTGCAAGACATAAGACATAAATTTGGGTTATTCTACTTTAGCATCAAATTCATTATACTCTATTTTCTTCATCAGTGATCACTACATAGAGCCTACAGAGTTCGAGATTCAAGAGATGGTAAACATATGGGTTTCAGGGGAAGCTTATTCATTAAATGTTTAACCATCTACATGAACCATTTGAGGGGAAGTGTTTACAACTTGCTTATCTACTGAAGACCCCTATTGGATGATTACAAAAAGGGGAAGAAGATTATAGAGTTATGATTTGCAGCTTATTATATGTAGTGGCATGATATAAAGGATATCTGATTGAGGGGAAGCTTGAAAGTTTTGTTTCATTCAGGGAGATGATTACATCTCAACTTCACGGGAAGCATTGGCTTTATGATGAAGTTCGTACACGACTTTGTTTGTTTTGTCATCATCAAATAGGGGAAGATTGTTGGGATTCTAGATTTGATGAGACAAAATGAATAAAAGAATGAAACAAAAAGGTCTAATTCAGCATTATGGGATTCTAGAAGACTTGAAGTCAAACAGTAGTTATCTTCTCATTTAATGCAGTCAAACAGCGATTAATGCTGATTGAAGATCTCATTCAATGCAGTCAAACAACGATTAATGCTGATTGAAGATTAATTACAACTTGAAGATTAATGCTGATTTAGTTTCCTAATTATTTAGTCAACCATATTAAATACATTGACTAAGTGTTTAATACAATTGTTGACTGGAATTAGTTTTCTTTGTAAGTCTTGATCTCTCCCTATATAAAGAGATCATAGACATAGGTTTAGATATCCAGAAAAGTGTGTGTTCATCATATGAGAGTCGACTAGATACAAAAGTGTGTGTGTACACGTTTGTATAATTAGTGTAGACGTCTAGAGTTTAGCCTCAAGGATCTTTGATCCCTGTTACTAGTTAGAGTAACCGATCTATTCTGATCAAATAGTATTTGGGGCTGTGTTGATTAATAAAGAAAGACCTTGAAGTAACTTTGATTTGTGTTTATTATTTCCGCTGTGCAATTTATATCATTGTTACTATATTATCCTAGATGAGGTCTAAACAACCTCGAGCTTAAACGATCAGAGAACCTATCACGTGTTTTAGGTTTCCACAAATTATACGTGTACAACTATTTGAATATTTTGATTTTTTTGGTTTCGGGTTTTTTCTGTATTGGAGTGAGCGGTTCAGCTCGGTTCAACGATTTCTCAAATTTTTTAAACACCCCTAATTATAGGTTGTGAGAACATTGAATTAATGTTTTTATACTTGCATTGATTTTAAATTCTCCCATTTATATAAATTTTATTTACATTTAACCTTTTTATACAAAACCCCTTTTTCACTATTTTTAACTAAAAACATTCTAACACTTATTCACTTGACCCAAAATATTTCGATTCCCCCGCTTTGTCTTTTCAGTATCCTGCCTACACTTTTTTTTACTCAAAATCAAATCCTCCCTCCACTCTTTCACTACCTTTCTAACAACTAAGGTTAAAACATTAGTCACGATATACATATAAATAGTGACAAATATATGTCACACACTTAAACACGATGAACAAATGCCACGTTTCATTTGTCCCGCCTCTATTTTTCACCTAAAATTAAAGTGTCCCTCCAACCTTTATCAACCTCACATCTCAAACATATCTTTTCATTACTTTTTATATCAATCCTCATGTCAGGCCCATTTTTTGGCTGTTTCGCCCAAGTTTGATAACATATTTGGATCATTCTCTCTTTTCCAGTGTTTTCTTCCCCACCGCCTCACTATCCACGCACGCAACGCACACTTCTACCATCTAGATAGATACTACCTACCAAGTGGCCATGTGTTCTTCGATATCCATATCTAATGTATTGCAGATTCAAAGAGAAAAGAAATCTAATCGATTTTAACCATGGATTCGATTTACAAACACTCGATTTTAAGTGACTGGTAAGTATTAACTCATGTGTGAATGTAATCTATTGTATATTGTTGTTTTTCTATTGTTGATAGAAATTCGTTGCTTAATTAGATATAAAAGATAAAACCCCCAATTGTTATATTGTTGCTTTGCTATCATTCACAAAGTATATAACAATTGGGGGTTTTATCTACCGCGAAGACATAAAACATAAAAACCTTAATTGTTATATTGTTGTTTGGTTTTTAGGAAATATCATGTTCTATATGTTGTGTTTCAGGGTTTGGGGTCTCAATAATTTGTAGGGGTACACCTTTAACAAATGATATATACTGCTAGCAAGTTTCTGTTCATGGGTTTGGGGTCTCTCAATAGCAGCCCGATGGTGATGGTTTCGGTCATCGGAAATTATATATACTGCTAGCAAGTTTCATTTGTTGTATTGTAGTAGAAAGCAAATATGTTATAGTTTGATTTCATGAAAATATATTTGTTTAGGAAACCAAGACTCAACAATATGAGATGACTGAAACAAAAGCTTTGGCAATAGCAGTAGAAGAGATTCTAATTTGAAAGTCTTCATACCGAGGTAAAAGTTTCTCTTTTCCGTTAGAAGCGACTCTATTTTTTATATGTCAAATGTAGCAAAATGGGCAGAAAGGGTAATAGGTAAAAGCGAGTCGGGTTAAAACATGTCATTTTATAGTATTGATCCTAGCCGATGTGTGACGCCTAACTATATTATATTGCATTAACAGTCATTGATAAAAAGTAATGAACGACTTCAGCTTTAACATTAAAAATAAAAAATAGTGGTTAATATATGCTTCCACAAGGTCTATAAATTATTTTGTATTAACCTAGATGCTTAAAATGAGTAGAAAACATTGTATGATATGTTTAGCCTTATCTAACATGATTAGGAACATAGGGCCAGGATTAATGGGAATCCGATGGACTCTTCTGATAAAACACATTAGTTTTATAGGATTGGTACTAAAAATGGGTTGGAATGTAGTTTGTATAGATTGATCTAAAGTAAATAAAATAATATCATCGAGTACAGTCCCCTCAAATATTTATAAGTGAATCTAATGAAAGATGGTTTGTTCTTTCTCATATGTACATTTAGTAGAGATAAGTCATATATAATCTACGCGAATTTAATCTCTTGATAGATATATATAGGTAATAGAAGATGGAAGGATATCTGTCATTTGTGCACATGAAACAAACGATAGCTGTTTGTGCAACCTTTTTATAGCAACCACTAACATGAATGTTTGGGATATTCGAACGTGTCATCAGTAGGGAGTAGAGCATCTAATTCAACTCATTTGCTTATAAATGGGTCAATTTTGATACATGAAAAATACAAGAAAATGGGTCAAATGGGTCGAAAATTACTATAATGAATACTGTATTTAAAATATGCATTTTGTTTGTCCTATATTGACTATTATATCAATATCATTTCCGAATACTAATCCACAATGACCTATGTATGGCCAATGAATCATTCTATATATCCACAAGGGCCTGAACAAAACAACCTGAGTACAATAGACTTTTAAGTGTATAGCAAACAAAAGCCTTTTTTTGTTTTGTCATATCCTGTAAGATTTAGCTAGAAAGTGGAGTGGCCTGCTACATGTATGAGATTTTTTTTGAACTTAACATGTATGCGAATTTAACCAAAGGGAAACATAATATCCCTAATACTCAGACCAACGTTCCAAATTGTATTGTAAAAAAAATCAACAACTATAGTAACGAGCACTTTAGTCATCAATCTATTATGTGTTCCTGTTTTGTTAGAAGAATGTGCTAATGCATGGAAGGGTGTTAGTTGTTGTTACTAATATGAATTTAGTGCAAAGTTGTTACTGATATGAATTTTCCAAAATGAAAAAAGGTAAAAAAACAAATGGGTCGACCCAACTTAGCATGTTTGAACTATTATTAAAAGTAGCCCTTTTTCGTTAAAAGTAAGTTGTTCTATAAAGTAATTTCAAACACCCTAGAAATGTAATATAAGCTTTTTGTTATGCCAGCTGTGTGTTTTCTGATTCTTAAAAGAAATTGTCTTTGACTATGAGGTTAATAATTGTTTTATATATTTTGTTTGGTGCAGCCAATTGGGGTTTGCGTTTTGGGCGAAAAATGGTCTATGTGTTTCTATTGTTCCTTCTATGCGTCTTGGTTTCAAAAGGAACAATGTCAAGTGCAAAGAGCTTGCCACAAGTAAGAACATCCCAACATGTTCAGAACAGGAGGTACGTAACACATACAAGTTGTGGCTGATCCGCCATGAAAAAACTTACAATGCCTTAGGAGAAAAGGAGAGAAGGTTTCAAATTTTTAATGACAACTTAAAGTTTATTGGTGAGCATAATGCTTCTGGTAACTTGACTTGTAAGGTCGGGTTAAACTGGTTTGCTGATCTTACTAATGAAAAGTATAGGAGTATGCATTTGGGTGTGAGGGGTAGGTCCATTTAATCAGTTTATACAGTAGGTCGTGTATTGAAGGATAGGTTAGATGTGTGATACGCCAACCCATTTAACATGCTTAACATGTGTGAGCACCTGTTTTTAACCCATCGCACCACTTAGAAAAACCAGTTAAATGGGTCATGTTTATATAAAATGGAAACACTTTAAATTGACATGCTTGGCTTGCTAACTTAAACAAGTCGTTCTCGGTTTGTTACCTACGAGAGCATTTTCTTATCAATTACATAAACCAATGGCTTTAGGCCTTTTGCTATTCTTTGCTAATACATGGTTTATAATTACAAGTAAAACATGTTACTAATTTTGAGACTTTGAAATGGTGCAGGGAGTTGTTGGGCATGTTTTCTTAAGGTCTGTAAGTCAGTCGAGACCAGAAGGGCCAACCAGATGCATGGGCTATTAGGTACCAAATCTAATCGCAAAATTTCATCATTTTAACTAAGCGCTTTATTGAATATGATTATTTGTTTATTTCAAATGTATTATAATTGTTTACGTGTAACTTCGATGGAAGGTTTTGAACTACTACTAAATACTTAGCAAATTCATTGAAAAAATTGTTATCTGCATTTTTTCTAAGACACAACACACAGTTTTCTAAAGGCGGCCCCATACACCTTCTTAATGTTGGAATGTTGAAATTTTATTGTCTGTTAATGTTTGCCGAAAATTGAAAACAATATGATGTTATTAGGAAAGAAGATTAAGCAGCATGAACAAAACATTAAGTATTTGAGGACTCATAAGAATATTTTACATATATGCAGAGCGAAATCAGGCTGCTCATTTTAGGGATGTACTTGGTGTTGTGGCTACTCTTATGAAAGTTAACAATGATAATCTTAGCTGGTAAAGCTTAAATTTTTAGTATGTTATTCCTTCCTTCATTATTTTGTACATGTATGTAGCAAATGGACGAACCCCAAAGTATGGAGACTCAGGAAAAGGTAGGAGAAAAGGTTAAAGAAGTGTTTAATAAGGTATGTTATCTACTCCTTTTACTTTTCCATTCATTGAATGGCTGTTTATATGTGCTTATTTTTTTAGCACAATAGGCGGGTCAAAATGGTTCCAAGGGCGAAAGTATACAAATTTGTTTTTTGGTTCAGTACACTGCATTTGATCAACCGAAACAAAGACTACTAGGTGGATAAATAGGTAACCCGCAACCACTTTCTGCACTCAATGCTTTTCATAGTTGCAAACAAGGATGCGCTGAATAGGGCCCAAAAAATGCAGAAACATTTGAAGCAAGTTGATAGAACATGTACATTGACAGAAATTTGTAGCTTTACAAGTCTATTTATAGGTTCGCCTGTTATTATTTACTTCAAAATTTGCAATAATACAAGTTTGGTGTTTTTACTTCAGAATTTGCAATAATACAAGTTTGGTGTTTTTCTCCTTCTGTGTTACGATTTGTGATTATATTAGGAAAGTTAAATATTGTTCACGAACATCTCGCAGCGAAGCGCGGGCTGATAACCTCGTTTAAAACAAAAATAAATAATTAAATGGTTGTAAATGGTCATAAACAATAGTGACGGATTAGTGGCAAAAAAAAAACGAATTAGTTTAAGGTCACATTTATTAACACTTTTGGTCACTTTATGCATAATTGTATGTGACTAAATACCCAAAAAACATGCTTTGTGTGACTAAATATTACAAATGGCCACACAAACATAAAATTCATGTGGTCATTAGATGATCAATAGTCACACAAAATACACATTTCTTCACTTTAAGGTCACACTTATTAACACTTTTGGTCACCTTATGCTTAATTGTATGTGACTAAATACCCAAAACAAACATGCTTTGTGTGACTAAATATTACAAAAGGCCACACAAATATAAAATTTATGTGGCTATTGGATGATCAATAGTCACACAAAATACATATTTCTTCACTTTAAACAACATATTGTCATACTTATTAACACTTTTGGCCATTTTATGCTTAATTGTATGTGACTAAATACCCAAAACAAGCTTGAACTTCCAGAAGAATTAAGCAGAGTCCATAATACATTTCATGTATCTAATCTGAAAAAGTGGTATGATCAATATCACACAAAAATACACATTTCTTCACTTTAAAAAGCATATGGTCACACTTATTAACACTTTTGGCCACTTTATGCTTAATTGTATGTGACTAAATACCCAAAACAAACATGCTTTGTGTGACTAAATATTACAAAAGGCCACACAAACATAAAATTCATGTGGCCATTGGATGAACATTAGTCACACAAAATACATATTTCTTCACTTTAAACAGCATATGGTCATACTTATTAACACTTTTGGCCACTTTATGCTTAATTGTATGTGACTAAATACCCAAAACAAACATGCTTTGTGTAACTAAATATTACAAAAGGCCACACAAATTCATGTGGCCATTGGATGATCAATAGTCACACAAAATACATATTTCTTCACTTTAAACAGCATATGGTCACACTTATTAACACTTTTGGCCACTTTATGCTTAATTGTATGTGACTAAATACCCAAAACAAACATGCTTTGTGTGACTATATATTACAAAAGGCCACACAAACATAACATTCATGTGGCCATTGGATGAACAATAGTCACACAAAATACACTTTTACTTCACTTTAAACACCATATGGTCACACTTATTAACACTTTTGGCCACTTTATGCTTAATTGTATGTGACTAAATACCCAAAACAAACATGCTTTGTGTGACTAAATATTACAAAAGGCCACACAAACATAAACTTCATGTGGCCATTGGATGATCAATAGTCACACAAAATACATATTTCTTCACTTTAAACAGCATATGGTCACACTTATTAACACTTTTGGCCACTTTATGCTTAATTGTATGTGACTAAATACCCAAAACAAACATGCTTTGTGTGACTATATATTACAAAAGGCCACACAAACATAAAATTCATGTGGCCATTGGATGAACAATAGTCACACAAAATACACTTTTACTTCACTTTAAACACCATATGGTCACACTTATTAATACTTTTGGCCACTTTATGCTTAATTGTATGTGACTAAATATACAAAAAAACATGCTTTGTGTGCTTGTACAGTGTTTACGGTCACACTTATTAATACTTTTAGTCACTGTTTTTTAATGGATACGGATACTTACTCAAAAATGTGACGATATACACCCTACGGTCGCACGACCTTTTGTCACACACATTCGAAAACGCATGTGTGACTATATGTATATCGTCACACTTTTTTGGTGTAGCCAAATCCACTTTTTGTACTAGTGTGTGTTACTACTGCTAGCACAAAGATAGTGAAAAAAAAATGCTAAGTAGTTAGTACTGCTAGTTCTTAGTTACCACTGCTAGTATAACTTAGTTACTACCGATAGTGTAACTTAGTACTGCTAGTGTATATTAGTACTGCTAGTTACTACTGTTAGTATATGTTAGTACTGCTAGAGTAAAGTTATTACTGCTGGTGAAGATTGAAGAAAATATTCTAAGTAGTTACTACTATTTGTACACAGTTAATGCTGCTAGTGTATAAGTTACTACTGCTTGTTCAGAGTTAATGCTGCTAGTACAAAGTTACAACTGCTGAAAGATTAAGACTGCTGAAAAAGTTTCTACTGTCAAGGGATGGATAAAGACTGCTCGAAGAAAAGATAAAGATTGCTTATGAGATATGTATGAGATATTTTTGTAAAAGATATGTATAAGTTATTTGTTGAAAAGATCATGATAACTTAGGAAAATATTGTAAGCCAGTTAGGACTCCTTGGTGTATAAAAGGAGGTCCTAGGACATAGAGTTAGATATCCAGAAATCTAGAAATCTTTTGCTTTGATATCGTTATAGCTTCATGGTTTTGTAACCCTAATACTTGTTAGAGTATTCATATTAATATACTGAAGCTTTTGTTTGTTAATCTGTGTGTTCATTGGTATTACTGTTTCATTGAAGAATTCTTCTTATATTAAAGATTAGAGTCCGCATAATCTTTAGTATTATCAAACAAAGGTTCTATCATAGTGGTGTATGATTTATCTTGCATAACTAAACCTTTCACAAGCTAAGGAATTAAAGATCCATTCAAGTGGGATCAACAAGTGGTATCAGAGCTTGTTGCTTTGAGAAACTTTGCTAAGAAGACATGGATCAAGACTCAGTACATATGGTGGCCGCATCAAAAGTTCCTATGCTCAAACTAGATGAGTATGAGCTTTGGAGGATGAGGATGGAACAGTACATCTAGATGGTTGACTATGCTCTATGGGAGGTCATAAAGAATGGAAAAACTGCACCAAAAACAACACTTGTAGAAGGTGTTGAGAAAGTAATGCCTCTTACAACTACTGAAGAAAAGGCACAAAGGAGGTTAGAGTTGAAGGCAAGAAGCACTTTATTGATGGGCATCCTTAATGAACATCAATTGAAGTTTAACTTCATCAAAGATGCCAAGTCATTACTGCAGGCTACTAAGAAGAGGTTTGGAGGGAATGCTGCTACTAAAAAGACTTAGAGGAATCTTCTAAAGCAACAGTATGAAAATTTTACTGCATCTAGCTCAGAGGTGTTAGATCAAGCCTTTGATAGGCTTCAAAAGCTTATCAGTAAGTTGGAGATTCATGGTGAAACTATCTCACAAGAAGATGTGAATCAAAAGTTCTTAAGAAGTTTGTCACCAGAATGGAACACACATACCATTGTGTGGAGGAAAAAGCATGAGATAGATACATTAAGCTTGGATGATCTTTATAACAACCTGAAGATCTATGAACCAGAGGTCAAAGGGACATCAAGCTCAAGCACAAACATACAAAACGCAGCCTTTGTGTCCTCAAACAACACCAGCAGTACATATAGAACAGTTAATACTGCTCATGGTACTACAACTGCTAGCACTCAAGCTACTACTGTTAACTCTACAACAATTGACAACTTGAGTGATGCTGTCATTTGTTCTTTCTTTGCGAGTCAACCAAACAGTCCATAACTTGACAATGAGGACTTGTAATAAATTCATCCTGATGATTTAGAAAAGATAGATTTAAGGTGGCAGATGGTTATGCTTACAATGAAGGCAAGGAGATTCTTGAAGAACATTGGAAGGAAGTTTTTTATGAATGGTACTAAAACCATTTGGTTTGATAAGTCCAAGGTAGAGTGTTACAACTACCACAAAAGGGGACACTTTGCAAGGGAGTGCAGGGCTCCAAGGAACCAAGAAAACAGGAATAGGTATAACACAAGAAGTGTGCCAGTGGAGACAACTACTTCTAATGCTTTGATCTTATGTGATGGTCTTGGTAATTATGATTGGAGTGATCAAGCAGAAGAAGGTCCAACTAACTTTGCACTCATGGCTTACTCTTTTACAAGTTCTAACTCTGAGGTATCTACTGATCTAAACTATTAATCATCTTGTTTGGAAAATGTTAAAATTCTTAAAGAATAAAATGAACAACTGTTAAAAGACTTAAGGACATCTAAGTTAAATGCTATTGCTTATAAAACAAGTTTAGAGTCTGTAGAAGCAAGACTTTTAGTTTACAAGAAAAATGAGTCTGTTTATGAGGAAGATATCAAGGTCTTGAAACATGAGATTTATTTAAGAGAAGTATCCATTACAGAGCTTAGGAGGAAGTTAGATTTGGCTCAAAAACAAAAAGATGAAATTCAACTAACAGTAGAAAATTTTGAGAATTCAACAAAAAACTTAAACAAACTACTAGATTGTCAGATAGTTGATAAGTCCAAAACAGGTTTAGGGTATAATGCCGTTCCACCTCCATATACAGGAAACTTTATGCCTCCAAAACATGATTTGTAATTCTTTAGTCTAGAAGAGTTTGTGAATGATCATATAGTTAGTGAGCCTACAGTTAAGAAGCCTGTAGTAGAGACCACTGAAGCTAAGGCTTGTAAAGCAAAGTCTAACGCAGTTAGGAAGAGTAATGGTGTTCCAATTATTGAGGATTAGGTGTCTAATAGTGAGGAAGAAGATGCGACTCATGCTAAGATTGAAAAGAAAATAGTTAAGTCTAGTTTTGCTAAAATAGAGTTTATTAAATCTAAAGAGCAAGTAAAATCTCCTAGGAAAACAACTGTTAAACAAGGTGATAAAAATAGGCAAAACACTCATACTCCTAGAGGCAATCAAAGAAACTGGAATAATATGATGTCTCAAAGATTATGAAGTAATTTTGAGATGATTAACAAAGCCTGCTATGTGTGTGGAAGTTTTGATCATCTGCAGTATGATTGTGATAACCATCAAAGACAGTTTAATAATAAAAAGATGGTAAAACCAGTGCGAAACTATACTCAAAGGGTGAATCACCAAAATTTTTCTAGAATGACTCACCCCAGTCCTAAAAGGAACATGGTTCCAAAGCAGTATTAATGAGGTCTGGCCTAGTATCACTTACTACTGCTAGACCAGTTAATACTGCTCAACCCAAAACAATAGTGAATAGTGCAAGACCAATGACATATATTTTTAATAAAGCACATTCAACTGTTAGAAGGCCCATTAACAATAAAACATCAACTAAAAACAATAATTTTAATAAGAGGGTTAATACTGTTAGTGGTAAGAATGTTAATACTGCTAGGCCAAAAGCAGTAGTTAATGCTGCTAGGCCAAAAATAGTACTTAATGCTGTTAAGGGAAACCAGGTTAATGCTATTAAGGCCTCAGCTTGTTGGTTTTGGAAACCAAAGACTAAAACTTTAGACCATGTTTCTAAACATAACAGTGCATCAATCACCCTAAAGAAGTTTGATTATGTTGATGCACAAGGCAAATCCAAGTCAGTAATGGCTTGGGTCCCCAAAAGAAGCTGATTTTCTTACCTAATGTGCAGGGCAATCCACAAATGGATTTACAAGATCAAGGAGTGATTGATAGTAGATGATTAAGGCACATGATAGGGAACATGTCCCATCTTACTGACTTTGAAGAAATTGATGGAGGATATGTTGCCTTTGGAGGTAACCCCAAAGGAGGGAAAATCACAGGAAGAGGTACAATAAAAACTGGTAATTTATATTTTGAGAATGTGTATTTTGTAAGAGAGTTGGAGTTTAACTTCTTTAGTGTCTCACAAATATGTGACAAAAAGAATAGTGCTCTCTTTAATGACACTAAATGCATTGTTCTATCTCTTAACTTTAAGTTAACTGATAAAAGCCATGTTTTACTTAAAGTTCCTAGAAAGAACAATATGTATAGTGTTGACTTAAAGAATATTGTTCCTAAAGTAGGTCTAACTTGTCTCTTTGCAAAAGCCATCTGATGAATCTAAACTTTGGCATAGGAGACTTGGACACATAAATTTCAAAACTATGAATAAACTTGTTAAGGAAAATCTTGTAAGAGGTTTACCTTCAAATTTTTTAAAAAATGATCAAACCTGTGTTGCTTGTCAAAATGGAAAGCAACATAGAACTTCTTGTAAGTCCAAAACAGTAAGCCCAATCAACCAACCTTTACATTTGTTGCACATGGATTTGTTTGGTCCAACATTTGTAAAAAGCTTAATGAAAAAGATGTATTGCCTAGTTATCACAGATGATTATAGTTGGTTTAGTTGGGTTTTCTTTCTAGCTACTAAGGATGAGACTAGTGGCATTCTTAAGTCTTTTATAACTAGAGTATAAAATCTAATAGATCAAAGGGTTAAGGTAATTAGATGTGACAATGGAACTGAGTTCAAGAATAAGGAGATGAATCAGTTTTGTAAGAGAAAAGGTATTAAGAGAGAATTTAGTGTAGTTAGAACTCCTTAACAAAATGGAGTAGCTGAGAGGAAAAATAGAACACTAATTGAGGCTGCTAGGACAATGCTAGCTGAGTCTAAGCTACCTACTACTTTTGGGATGAAGCAGTTAATACTGCTTGCTATGTGCAAAATAGGGTATTAGTAACTAAGTCTCATAACAAGACCCCTTATGAACTTTTTCTTGGTAGAAAACCAACTTTAAGCTTTATAAGACCATTTGGGTGTCCTGTTACAATTATCAATACCATAGATCACTTAGGCAAGTTTGATGGTAAGGCTGATGAAGGATTATTTGTTGGGTACTCAATCAATAGTAAAGCATTTAGAGTATTCAACAGTAGAACTAGGATAGTTGAAGAGAACCTGCATGTCCAGTTTAGTGAGAATACACCAAATATTGCAGGAAGTGGACCAAATTGGCTTTTTGATATTGATGCACTAACAAAGTCAATGAATTATAAGCCAGTTATTGTAGGAAATCAGTCTAATGGTAATGCAGGTACAAAAGCATGTGATGATGCAGGTAAAGCTAGTATGGAGACAGTACCTGTCAAAGATTACATACTGCTACCATTGTGGCCTACTGATCCACTATTATCTCAAAGTTTAAAGAGTTCTCCTGATGCTGGATTCAAACCTTTAGGAGATGATGAAAAGAAGGTTACTAAAAAACCAGAAAAAGAAGGTGGTGATTCAAGTAAATACAGTGAATGTAGTGATCAAGAAAAGGATGATAATGTTAACAGCACTAACAATGTTAATACTGCTAGTGATGGAAACATCACTAATAATGTTAATGCTGTTAGTTCAACTGTTAATGCTGCTGGCATAAAAGTTAATGCTGTTGGTATAAAAACAAGCATCGAACTTCCAGATGATCCAAATATGCCTACTTTGGAAGATATTATCTATTCAGATGATGACGAAGATGTTGGTGCAGAGGCTGACATGAACAATTTGGATTCCTTTATGCCTGTTAGTCCTATTCCAACTACAAGAATACACAAAGATCATCCAATTGAACAAATTATTGGAGACTTAAATTCAACACCTCAAACAAGAAGAATGACAAAGAATTTGGAAGAACATGGTTTGTTTAGTTTAGTTTAGCACAGAACAAACCATAAAGACTTTTAAAATTGCTTGCTTGCTTGCTTTTATCACAAAAAGAACCCAAAAAGGTAATTCATGCATTAAAGGATCCAATTTGGATAAAAGCTATGCAAGATGAGCTTCTACAATTCAAATTACAAAAGGTTTAGACCTTGGTGGATTTACCAAATGGCAAAAGGGCTATTGGTACTAAACGGGTCTTCAGGAATAAAAAGGATGAAAGAGGATTTGTGATTAAAAATAAAGCAAGATTGGTTGCTCAAGGGTACACACAAGAAGAAGGGATTGACTATGATGAAGTCTTTGCCCCCGTTGCTAGAATTGAAGCAATTAAGCTATTCTTAGCCTATGCCTTATTTAAAGACTTTGTGGTGTACCAGATGGATGTCAAAATTGATTTTATTTATAGTAAGATTGAAGAAGAAGTCTATGTTTGTCAACCACCAGGATTTGAAGATCCAGACTTCCTTGACAGAGTATACAAAGTAGAAAAGGCACTTTATGGACTGCATCAAGCTCCGCCCGAACAGTGATACAATAATTCCAAACTCTTCAATCAAAACCTCATAACTCTTAAAACTAAAGTTCATAGAGTAACAATCTTCCTAAGACTCAACATATTTACTCACGTTGCGTGACGTGGCTGTTTACTATTATTTGCTATATCAACCTTCCCTGTTAAGATTGTGATAAGGTCGTGAGCTTTCATTTCAGAATATTTATTACATCTACCTATCAGGTGAGTTCATAGCCTCGCTTTTCAATCTTTTGAATGTTTTATAAACCCGCGAGGGGGATACATGCTTGTTACAAACTCTTTTACATACTCGTTTATCTTATAACAATGTGATTACTTTTCAAAGGCTTAATGAATTCTAACCCTATTTCAAAATCTTTGAATACTTAATAACCCTTGATACCTGATATAAACCATGAATGCAAGTGTTTTCTAAATGTATGCTACCCAGATATATTATTGCCTAAGTAGCTTCCAGTGCCATTATTTACATATCATGAATCATTAATTACTTGCATTGCGAGTAAACACGAATATTGTGAATAGATCTATTGGGGAGTGAGGCCCCCCGTTTTTGAATACCCATGCCTTGGGGGTAGCCAAACGCACTATATTTGTCCTAATAGGTAACCTGGCAAGTTATCTCTCCACGGGGACATCTGTCCTACCAATACCACTAACGGTGATTTCTCTTGTTAATGAATTGATTCATGAGCTTTAGATGCAATAAATAATGTACCCCATGAATGATCGTCCCTGCAATACCTGTATTTCCACTAAACTTGTAATTAACTATTACATTTTTAAACCTATGAAATTATCACTCAACCTTTTGTGTTCGACCCCTTTATTTTTATGCCGTATTTATCTCAGTAATTAAGCAACATACATTTGAGTTTGGCATGGACATGAGATGGCTAAAACTTTGTATCATTTCACATTTATGTTTCTAAGATTTTTAGGACCTGCCTTTGTAAAACCTTCTGATTTGACATGAATTATAACATATCTTTTTGAATAAATTTCTCTTTTAGTCGTTTTCTATGATTATGATTGTTGTATCCATGAAGTAATACCCCATATTAGCTTCCGCTGCTATATTGTAAAAATGGAGGTGTTACAGATTGGTATCAGCGCCATGGTTATAGAGAACAAGGTCAAAACCTTAACTATAACCACATTTCTTTTCTAGCCATTAAAGTCCTCTGTGCCATTACATTTCAGAACAAGTATGTAAATATACATATCTATCTATAACTATTACATAAATAACTTATGTTATTACAACTAGGTTGTTAATAGAACGATGTCTTCCTCCGCCAACCTACTCTAACTTCCAATATTGAAGGATTAGCCTTTTTCCTCAATAATATTCTTAAACTATACTTCGTTTTCAATTCAGAATATATTTCCCAGTTTCAATTGGGAATCAAATTCTTTTCTAACTCTTCGAGAAACTCTAACGATAATATGATTCCACCGTATTCTCATCTTTCAACAATATATACTATATTTGAATGACGTACAAGCAATTTATGCTAAGAATACCCATTTCATCACCCAGATCCTCTTACTCCACCAGCTATTGTTGACTATGATCTCTGATATTACCACCATCACTACTATTTAATCCTCGATATTTCTTTATTCCTAAAGAACTATTACCACCTAAGAAGCGAATCCATTCCCCATGCCTTCTTCCACAACTACGTTTATCTAAATTTATCCGAATCAAACTGTGATTTGTTATCATCATCTTCCTCAGTTATATACACTACCCACCTCAGATATTTGAACTAGGAAAAATTCCAATTAAGATGTATCTGAAACATCTCATAGAGGACAAATAAAGATATTTTGAATTACTTAATGAAACTCTATCTTCACCCACAATCGAGAAAATGGAGGAAGGACGTATTGATAAATAACATACTAAGGAATAAGGGACGCGAACTAAAGACCGAAACTCAAGAAAATCTACTCAGGATTATCAAACTTCAAAGAATCAGTTAGGGGCAAAAGGCTAAATTTCCTTTGCTTTACTACAGAATTTCCGGTCTTTGAATAAATCATAAGAAAATCCAAGCTCGTAACCAAACAGATCAGGAGGTATCTTAGATGTCATCTACCGGCTTAGATCAAGAACTCTTAGAATAGTTATAGCTTTATCCTAGCCATGGGATTGTGGAATAGAATAAAAACGCCTTGTCAAATCTTACGACAACGACAGTAAGAAGTCAGTTTAATTATATAGGCAATCCCGTTTCGTATCTTTATGTTCCAACTATCTCACTTTCATCATCATTTCCACTATTGCATCATTATCTGTCGTCTTCATGCATCATACCATAACCCCTAAGCGCTTAAAATTCAAAAATAGCATTTCTCTTTAAGCCTTTAAGCATCAACATTTTCTCTTTAAATATTACTTTCTAACTGTGATGTCATTCTTACTACATGTTCTCTTATGTTGCTAGAATGCCTCCCAAAAGGACATCAACATCAAACACCAGCCATAACTTTGGATGCCATCCGCAATTGAATGCTATTTTACTGCAGCCTTGGAAGCACAGACTGATGCCATGGCAAGTGCTAGCAATCCCAACAGGAACACCAATCTTACTGGAACTCCTGCAGTGAAAACGGGAAACTACAAAGAGTTTATCAGTTGTCAACCTTTCTACTTTAAAAGGTACATGACGGAGTAGTAGCCATATTCGCTGGTTTTGAACGAAACAAGCATTAAATCTCTCGAACAGATGTTCTGAGGAAAATAAAGTAACATTTGCCTACTGTACTTTAACGAAAATGATGCCTTGTCCTGGTTGGAATGCATATGCCCCATCCTATGGAATAGAGCAAGCTAATCAAATACCTGGACAGAGTTAAAAAAGGCTTCTGACAAACAAGGTATTGTCCTCGAACTGAGATAAATAAAATGGAAGATGAAATCTTATGGTCCTACTGTAAATGAAGAGATCTCAGACTTATATAAGAAGATTCCAGAATAGCCCATTTTTATGCCCGAATATGGTACCAAACACCGAGAAACTTATGGAAGCTTTCATCGGGGGACTGCCCCAAAGCTTTGAAGGAAACGTTACTGCTTCAAAACCTTAGACTCTAGAAGAAGCCACCAACATAGCTCACAGGCTAATGGACCAAATAATAAAGCGTAATTCTGTGCAAGAAACCAATGATCACAAACGAAAGTTTGATGATAGAAGGAACACCACCAACAACAACAACTATCCCAATAACAACAACTATTCCAATAATCGTGACAAAGACAACTACCCCAATGATCGCAACAATAATAACCACTCCAACAATCACATTAACAAAAATAACTACCCAGATAACCGTAACAATAACAACCGCAACAATGATCACCATCCGCAGCAAAATGGAAGACAGGAATCTTCACGGCCGAAAGGAAACCAAGGATATAATGTACCTCAATCCCACTTTTAAGGAAATGTACTCTACATCACACAGGATCGTGCACCGTCAGGTGTCAGAATTGCCACAAAGTAGGCCATCAGACTAGAAACTGTAGGAACTAAGAACTTCTGTTTCCAAACATCACTCTATCTCTCAACCAAATCTCGAGACATGTAACATAAGTATCAACTCTTTTAGAGTTTCATATGTAAAGTTATCCATGAATTAATAAAGTGATAATTCCGTTACATCTTGTTATCTGGTGGTATCAAAACTCGTCAATTCTATCATGTTCAACTCTGAATACTCCCTCCTTATACCTTTGAAAACATAATTATAATCCTCGATTATAGGTGGCTTCAGTACCACCAACATCTCAATATTATCTTAACAAATCATGACATATCATTTTTCTACATAATTAACCATATCATGTTTTTATGCTTAGGTAAGACGATTTATGATCATCTTATTAAAATGAATTAGGTCACTTCTCATTGAATAAGGAAAGTCTTATGAATCCGAACTAATGAATTATAAATTCCTCAGTTACAAGAGTTAAATGCTTCTTTTGTAAGTGACAATTATAAAATAAGATGGCTTAAGTAATAATAACATACTTACAAAACAAGTTTCTTTCAATTCGTTTGTACAAACAATTCCTTAATCATTATCATTATTACCTTCATTATCATTATTACCTTTATTACCTTCATCATCTGTTCATTTCAAAATCTGTATCTCACGTGATTAGCAACTCTCTTACAATCATTCCTTGACATCACTCATGATCTCCGTATTCTAAAATTCTTTGTTTATAATTTCTGCAACATAATAACAAGGAAACACACAAGAATCTATACAATGCCAAATGATTTCAATACCACTAGGTATGAAATTTTTGACAAAGACTTGTGATAGCATTCTTATTCGATGTTGACTTTTAAAGGTTAATGAATAACGATTCTTTACGATCACAGTAGCGCAGCAGAAGCATGGTAGGCCCATGACCCACAGGTTCCGTAAATCGAAGTATTTTCATTTCCAAATCCGTATCCCACATGATTAGCAACTCTCTTACAAATTCATAATCATTCCTTGACATCTTTCCGACATTTCGACTAAATCTCAGGACGAGATTTCTTTAAGGGGTGGAGACTATAACAACCCAAAATTTTCATCAAATGCAAAATCAATCTATTTTATTATAATCACAATTGTACGAGGAAATTTTCGCTTTATTACATTACTTGCATTACCAATATCTCAATATGCAACGTACCTTGCATATCTAAAGTTAACAAGCTCACGCAACCTACCTATATCAATCCTATCTTCGTATATGTCAAGCAAACATCATAACATGTTAAGTTAATATCTTAAAATCATTATTACTAAGTACATTACTCATATAATGTACCATTCGCAATGTTATATCAAAACGGGCTTTAAACCATTATCATATACCTCTAAACCCTAATTCGATGAAAGGTTAATATCTAAAGCGAATGCACAAGCTACTAAAGCATATATACAAGTAATATAACATCTCATTTGAAAATAATTTCCCTCCAAAATAAGGTACAAGTCCTTTAAATCACAATGTATAAGTCATTAATGCACGATGTCCAAATAGCTGTTTTACCTCCGTTTTCCTAAAAATCTGGTACAATCCATCAATTACAAGTTTCAATGTAGTTTCAAGGCAAAAAGTCATAACACTGCATCTGACAATTTCCATCAAGTACAAGTTTTCATAGGCATAATGCATACAACTTCATCTACAATCCAATATTTTTCCTCATTTCATGAATTTCATGAAACCAAAGTCAGAAAGAATCCTACCGGAGGGTTAAGAATAGTGAAGAAACTCATGACTGTTTTTCTTCGTTTTTATCCATTATTAATCTCAACCAACACTCAAATAAGTTGTAATAACTTAATTTACAAACATTACTAATATCATATAAACAATCATCACTATTCATCATTTGTATTTTCATTTGTAAGGTATGCGAATTGAATACAAAGAAAGAATTGAATCAAAGAAACCCTAAACGTGCCCTAATGAGAACATTCGACCCGTTTACTTGTTTTCACCCATTTTAACACGAACCACTTATCAATTCTTGCTAACTATCATAAATACAAGTCTTGTGAACATATATCTATCATCATATCACAAGAATACTCGAAATGCAAAGCCAAAAACCCAAAACGAGCCCTATGGAACCCGCGACCTCTTTTCTTGCAATTTAACCCATTTTAAAAGTTTCCTTTGCAACCAAGCACCTCATGACTCACCCACATGCTACCTTAAGCAGCTTACAAGCACCTTAACTCACCACTCCACCAATGGCCTTAAATTTTATTTAATAAAAAAGATCCAGATCTACTTCCATTTTGCACCATAATAAGCCGGCGGCACCACAAAGGACTCAAAAACACATCCAAGCTAGTTTCTAGACCTCAAGACTCATAGTAGCTTCACCACATCACTCTCTAGCTGCTCCACATGTCCTAACCAGATCTCTAAGCACCATTGGCCTCCAAGGTGAAATTCGAGTATAAATAGGGGTGCATAACCATTCATTTCAACTCATCCCCCACATCTTCTTCTATAACCCATCATAGCAGCAATACTTTTCTCAAGAAGTTCCTAAGAGGTCCTAAGATGTCTCAAGAACAGAAGTGAAGAAAAAGAAACAAAGAAAAGAAGCCCCGGAGTCGTTATTCGAGGCGTACGAAGCTAAAAGTCCCGAATTTGACCCGTTTCCAAGCTATAAGCTCAAAAACAGGTTCTGGATGTTCCACTTCTGCTTTTATACTCTTATGATGTTCATATGATCACGCATAAACTCTTGTTAAAGTTTTATAACTTAATTCATGCTCATTTTCCATTTTGATCCAAAACCGTACACCCGAAACCCTAATTTTATGTTTTTCTTAAAACTAAATGTTATAATGGTTAAATATTGTTATAATATATCCTAACATGCTTAATTAATGTTAATATAAAAACTTTATTGATTATTGAAAGAATTTGAGAAAAAACCTACGCGTTTTCATTTTAAAAACCCTATTTCGACCCGTTTTGATTTCTAGCTTAACGAATCGTTAATCTGAACTTTATTTAAGTTAAATCCTCATACTTTAGCTTATATTAATAAGCTATAACCTGCAAATGTCTTTTGGAATGTTAAAATATGCTT
>BQNB010006919.1:66114-95559 GCA_026074375.1 Tanacetum coccineum | reverse complement strand
ACTTGATTCAGCTTGAGCTTTTCCCATGCATTCCCTTAAAATTAATTCCGTCATAATTCCTGTCATTCCCTCTTTAGTTTATCTTTTGTAATTAGCACGTCCTGAAACCAAGGTCAAAATATAAGTAGGATTTGTTCTGAAGAAAGAAAATATAGAAAACTAATCACGAGAACTGAATACGAAAAAGCATGATCTGCTGCTATATCAAATGATCGATACACCATAATCAATGAATTTGAATACGCCGTATGGATCTGTTGAACGGAGTACAATGTATTGGTTTAGAAAGGTTGATACGTCGTATTCAATGGATTTAAATACGCCGTATCAATTATTCGACCAGAACAGTGTATAGAAACAAAACTAAAACAGAAAATTAAAACAAACACACAAGCACACAAAATAAAATAAAAACAAGCAGATAAAATGGATAATCTGACACTAAGAATCAAAATTTAAATATTTACACTAATTAAATTACACTAAATCTAGGTTAATTAAAAGTTAGAACTAAAGAACCAATAAAAATAAGAATTAACAATTTCACTCTCCGACAACGGCGCTAAAAACTTGATATGTCATTGTGTGTAGGTATTATTTATAATCAAGTTTACATTTATATTTTGCTGACATTACCTAAAAACAACACTAACGGGCAGTGTACCCGATCAGTTATAGCTTCGTTGGTAAGTAGGGTTTCTATCACTAAGAGTGAGAACCTATTTCCTAAGTCTATCAGTATTTTAGCTATCTATGTTAGATTTAATCAATGTTAATTCTAAGTTAAACTTATGCTAAACCTAATTCTAACGGGCAGATGGGGTTTTTGGTCTGAGAGACTGGCACGAGTTTTGTGGCCACTTAAACCTACTTAAGACACGATAACACACATAGGCAGATAATCAGAAGACTGAAGAGTGGTCAAGCTAAGTTTAAGGAAACTGCTTTAACTATGTTTAATCCAATTAAAACGCAGGTTTGTTTATTAGTGCAATGATTAACTTATCTCGAGGGGCATATCATTCCAAGATTTAGGTGGTACTTCTTCTTAAAACCTAGACACACTAATTCTGTCAGAATTAGACGCATCCGCATAAAGGTAGCATTTTTTGATTATAATCTATGTTAGGAGATTAGTAATGGTGCTCTTACTAAACCTTAGCTCAACGAGACTTTACTAACTTACTGCTTAATGTCTCTTTATATACTAGTAGTCCACTATCCTAGTCCCAACCAATGGAATTATAACGTTATTTGTTGATCCTAGGGTCACCTGCTAGTCCAACTTCTTCACTAAACAAAAGGCAAAGATAGGTCATTATTTGTGATCATATGATATAGAGAGCTATCCCAGAATCTAGCTAGCATGATATTTTGCATTCATAGATCCAGTTGAATGATAAGTCGCATACTTAAGCACGTAAACAAGTATAAATTGATAAACATAATCAACAGGCAACGATAAATTAAGCAATCGAGATAAACAAACCAAACATTTAAATCTTCATAAGCAAGTTAAACGAATGATACCAAGAATCAAACGATTATCAAGAGTATGGAATTATAAGTTGTTTCCTATGGAATTAGATGCGTTGCTTGACCTTCTTTGCTCTTCTTGGCTTCTAAAAATCAACTTATGTGGTTATGGTATTGAAAATATGGTTAAGCACACCCTAAACTCGTGTTTAGGGATTTGTATTTATAGTCTCTGAAAAATCATCGATACACCGTCTTGGTTGAGGTCAATACGGCATATTTGGGTTCTTGGAGTAGGGACCACGTTTAATATCTTCTTGGATCTTTAAATGCTCAAAAATAGAATATGGTGTATGGAACTTCCTGGATACGGCGTATAGATCTTTATTTCTTCATGGTTTCTTGTTAAGTGCAGGCACAGATACGTCGTATCTTCATTGATGGATACAGCGTATAGTATGTTAAAACAGTATTCTTCAGATGTCATCGTAAAAGCTCTAGAATGCGTATCATTTTGCTAATCTTTACAAATACTCCATAATTACTGCAAAACTCAAATATAAACGATTAAGTACCAATTCTCTTAATACTTATATAAATGGGTAAGAAATATATAATAAATGATGCTATAAAAGTGACGTTATTTGATGTCATCAGCCATTTTTGAAGTATTTGAAAAATAAAACTCTTCACGTGACTTGGCCTTTTGAGAAACAAAAACCTCTAAAAGTTGATTAATCTTTGCATAATTTGTCGATTTTATATCTTTGTTCAATTGTTTCATTTTTAGGCGACTCTCTTGAGCAAGTTCAAAAGTCTTCTCTGAATCATACACAGCATAAGGATCATGCTTTTCTAATAAAACTTTGCCATTATAGAAACTTTGTTGTTTGTGCTGAGCTTGCTTGAGATAAAAAGGATTTTGATAACCTAAAGCCATTTTCTGTTTAGTGTGGTAAAACAAGTCTGGCTTAGGTGAAAGCATGTGCGTCGTTTGAATCGATTGACCTATTTTTACCAATATGTTATCTAATTCCTTTATCTTATTCTCAAGTTAAATTTGTTTATCAAGAAGCTCGTCTACGCGTGTTTTGAAATCAAACTTCAACTTTTTCATCTCTTGTTGAAGATACAAAACAATTGATATTTTTTTAAAGCTGGTTATTTAAATTTGCAATTTCACATTCAAAGTCATTGTCATTTTAGTAGAACTTAAGTGAAGTGCATTTATCGTTTTAGTAAGACATTGCTCTTGATAAACAGACTTTTGATAACACCTTTCAAGTTTATCATATTTTTCTTAATTGATTTCAAAACATTTTTCTTGATTTTTATATCTAGCAAGCTTAGTGGTCAATTATGCATTCGTTTTTTTCATTTGTGATTGACCGAGTTAACTTTCACAACTTCAATTTATAAATTATTATATAATGATTCAAAATAAGCATGTGTTTCCTTAACAGTTGCAGGATGTTGTTCTACTGTTTCTCCACTTTGTTCCACACTAGAAACCGTAGAGATAACAACTAGGTGTGGTTCAGAAATGAGCTCGAGTAACTCAGTATACTGCTCCTCTTGAGTAAACATATTAAATACATCATTATCATAACAATTTTCATAATGGTGTACCTCAGCTGATCCATCTGAGTCATAGACAGGAGCTTTGTCAGTTTGAGTACTCGATGTCGATGCTTGTTGCAAATTAGCCATCAAGATGCAGTTTGCATTGACTTCCTTAATTTTATCAAGATCCCATACAACAGCTATTAAATCAAACTCTTCAGCTTGGAGTTGAATCCCTGCTTCTTCCATTTGAGCAATCAGCAACTGAGTCTGAAGATAAGCAACATCCCTTCTCCTTGGTCTGATTGTGTAGTTCCTAGCAAGTTTGCCTATTCCTCTGCAGTTGTAACACCTTATCTAATTTTTGTTGTTCCCATAACCATTACCTTCAGCCTATGTTGCTACAACATTAGCATTCCTATTTTGATTTGCATTCTGATTAGCAATGCCCGAAACAATGATAAGCCTATTATGATTCCTAACATTCTGAACACTCAAATTCTGAACTACATTCTGAACAACCTAATTCCTGACATTTTGTGCTGCATTATACCTATTCTGATTCCCTGCCATCTGCCCAGCATACTGTCTAAACTAATTCCCACCATTACCTCTAACCATCTGCATCTGTCTATCTTGCCCCATATTCATACCCGGTTGTGCAATATGCATGTTGTGCGGGTTGGATGAAATTCTTTTATTATTATTGGTTGCTGAGGAATAGTTAAGTTTGAATGCTTTAGCTATTAGAACAAGTGCCATGTTTATTGCAGTAGTGGCATCGAAAATGTCCTTGAGATTTATCATTGGCTGTTGCATGTAGTTCTGGTTGAATGATGGTTGTGGGATGTAGTTTTTATTGGGTGGTGGATGTTGCATGTAGGTAATATGTGATGGGTGGTCTAGGTAAATCACTGGATAGTTATAAGGATTATTGGAAGTTGCCATTAATGCCAAAGGATCATGTGTTTTTGCAAGTCGTTCTGCCCTCAGCTCATTTACCTCCACCTAGTTGAATTTTAAGAAATCATACAACTGAGTGTAATCTGTTGTATTCAAGTCCTTTGTTTGGTGAACAATGCTAACATGTCGTCTTCATTCTGGTTGTAGGTTGTTAAGGAACTTGAGGTTGCTGGCAATCTTTTCTGGAAAATGTTTCTTTCTTTTAAATTCATTTATTAACTTTGAGAAACGATGATAGTAAGACTCAATCGATTCCTTATCAGTAGAAGTAAACCTTTCCCATTCATTAAACAGCTTAGCCTTTTTCTCCTAAACCCCAATATCAGAACCTTTCATTAGTTGCTGAACATGTAACCAGATTTCCTAAGCAGTTTCACAACTATTGTCACACCCCCAAACGGGGCCTGGACGGAAACACGTGTTCGGTGGCGTGACGTCATAATATACATCACACAAGATACAAAGAACGACCTCTAAGGGTATGTTTAGAAATCCAACATCGTTGCATTAAATAAAATAGTTAAAGTTTTACATAGGTTCATAGATAATATTCGGAAGCGAATAAAAGTTTTAGAAATTGACAACGATGTTAAAACAGATAATAATAGTTCTTGAAAATCGATCCAATGCAAGGCGGCCCCATATAGCAAACAAAGACATCCATAACTAAGCACTTGAGAAAAACATGCTAAAACATAAACATAAAGTTGATGAATTCATAGGTTTGAATTTGATATAAGAGTCGACCACAAATTTTTGCAAAATGCATGTGACTATTATAACAGATATAATATCACATAAAAAGCATCTATGTTGCGCTAAGCTTATGATAACGAGGCTAAATGTAATGGGAGCATGCAAAATGCTAAATAAACTTTCCCTGACGGGTGCCAACATGGCGCTTCACCGTATCACTCGACATAGTATACGTTCGTTGATCATGTAAGAGCTACTTACATGAATAGGGATGATTAGTCCCAATAGATCTATTTATAACACTCGCGCTCACTTACCAATCCAACTGATCATAAGTAACTAACGGTTCATGATAACTCAAGCATACAAGTATCAACATTTACTTAGGCAACACGTAAACAAGATTGGGAAAAACGTAAAGCATTTGTGTCCAATGTAAAAGTAACCAGCGTATTTGCAAAAGAAAGGCTTTAAGTAATTTCATCCATAAGTAAAACAAAGTGTGATATCAATCATGTAACCGAATTTGCAAACAAACATTTATAAGAGATTGAAATTATTAGAGTAAACAAGTTTGTAAATGAGCATGTTCTCACCCCAAAAGTTAAGGTAAATATAAAATAAGTAAAATGTGGGGCTATGAACTCACCTTAGCAAGATGAGCAAACGGTAAATCACGCAAATGAAAGATGATATAGAAATCTAGCCGCGACCTAGATAAATAATGCGTCATAGGAAAACGGAAAGTATACTAAATATAGCACGAAACGCTTAATATAGAAAGACATCCATGTGTGTTTGTGTTTTGATTTTATTTATCAAAATCAACTTAGTGAAATTATAACGTTCTTCGTTGAATCCTGACATTTTTCCGAAAGTTACCATTTATAGAAAGTTTCCTTTTTAGTAAATACCAAAAATTTCTATTTTAAAGTTTTTCCCTTTTTAGAAATCCCGATAATATATTTGTGATGTTTCTAAAGTTTCCACTTAATATACTAGTATCTATATACGTTTCGCCAATGTTTTAAAAGCTTAAATACTATACGAACACAAAAGTTTAACAAAGATGATGTTTTTATTGAATGTAAGCTTGTACACCTATATCCTAAAGATACTAGATCAGATTTGCCAAGGTAAATGATCCTTTAGTGTACACAAAAGCTTCAAAAACAAAAGAAAAACAAGAAAATGATGTACGGTTTTAAAATGGAAAAATGAAATAAGAAATAAACACAAACACTAAGCAAATCACTCAATGGCTCTTGATACTAATTGAAATACAATCTAATAACATACATGAAAAGAGAAAGAAAGGTGGTTTTAGAGAGAGAGAGTGGTTGGATGAACATTTTAGAGAGAGAAAGAAACATGAAAGGAAACTTGTATTACGTGTGTGAAATAATGAACAACCAAGACCCTCTCCAAGGCATGGAGAGGGTATTTATACAACCCATATGGCCGACCATGGATAGCTTATGGGCTTTCCATGGGCCTTTTGGCCATATTAGATTACTAAACATTATATTGGACTAACTACGGGCTTTGACTAACTATTATTGGAAATGACTGATACTTTTCGTGTTTCTAACACATATCAACATCTGTTACTATTTTATCAAAGAGCATGTTGAGCAAGGTACCATTGAACTATACTTTGTCGGGACAGAATACCAACTGGCTGATCGATTTACTAAAGCCCTTCCTAAGGAAAAGTTTGAGTACTTAGTTCACAGAATTGGTATAAGATGTATGACTCTAACTAAGTTGGATCATCTGGTAAAGCTATCTTCTTGATTGTAAGATCATACATCAAACATATGTAAATACAATTCAAAAACAAAATACAAAATTAAAAAATCAAAAAATCAAAATATTTCATTCTTATAAATTGAAAACAAAATACAAAATGAAAAAAATGAAAAACTTAAAAATATTTTCTTTTACATTCTTCAAAACACAAAAAAATATAAATATATAAGTTATTTTGTGCAACAACATGTCTCCTCTGATTTCATAGTTTCATGATGCTAATTTTCATAAAATGTATTTGAATGTTTTAAATGCATCAGGAACTGATGGGGAGTTATTCACATAATAAAATGAATTGTCACCGGTAAAACATGTGTTTGTAAATATTTCCATTCACAAAATGAACTTTCATTGGATATCACAAGTTTGACAAGAGATGCAAAAATAACAATCTCTTGAATAAATTTTATTCAAAAAGGAAGAAATTCTTAGATGGATATTTATTCGAGAGGGAGTTATAAATGTTTTCGTAAACAAATAGGATTTACAAATGTCAAAAATATCACAATGGGTTAACTTTGAAACGGGATCTAACTCCAAGGGGGAATGTTTGATAACCTATATCTAACACATCACAACACACGAAATAAAATAAAAAACTAGAGAGAGAAAGAGGTTTTAGAGAGAGAAAGTAAAAAAAAGAATAATGGAAGATTACATAGAGAAAATGAGTAACCAACACCCTCCTAACATGCTACGAGGGAAGTATTTATACCCTAAGAGGGTATTTGCCACATGGGCTTACATTGGGCCGATTCTAACACAGAATGGGCTTTAATGCTGACACCTAGGCCCAATTAGCTTGGATTAATTATCGTAAACTACGTTTTCCTATACAATGCTCGAGAATATATAATGAACATCACTTTAATAAAACCGAGGCTAAGAATCTCCCCCTAAGGGGTGGTCATTGAACTTATGGCTTCACTTCTTGTGACGTCTTGAATCTTGGAGCCTTGTATGCTTGGGAATTCTTTTGAAGTTACTTTTGCATGCTTTTGATCTTGGATCTTGATCTTTGACTTGATATCTTGTGACTTTATCTTGATGTCTTGGTCTTTAGCCTTGATAGCATCTTAGATACTTCTTGACCGAAACACTTCTTAACCAACATACTCATCCTTTTACATCACTTGAAGGCTGACAATCTTCCTTAACATAGACCTTGTGAAATGATCTATTTGAAATTATATACTTGATGTTTTTAAGGAAGTTCTTGTTTATCATAGCTTACGGAAGTGTATCTTTGAAATTCAAAACTGTCTTTAATTTTTTATTAATGTCGTTGAATGTATCCTTGAACTTTGAAAATAAGTATGTGGCCTTGACTGTGACTCAGCTAGAATATGGTGGAAACGCCATTGACTTGTCCTGCATGTTTAAGTTAGAGATAAATAACAGATATGGATGAATATGTCTTTGTCATTTCGTCAAATATGGTTGCAATAACCACGGTTCCCCATTCATCAGTATAAGAACTACTTGTGATCAGTTAGAATTCAAAAGAATCACCTTGACAGGTTTTGCAGCTGCACTAGCTGTTCTTGTTACCGGAGCGTCTCAAAGTATACAACACGGTAAGAGTGAATCTATGAGTTAATGTCTTACTGATTGAGTCGTCAATACGTGTTCAGTTTTCCCATGCCCAGATGCCCTTTTGAGGCTGCCATAATGGATACGAGATCGAAAACTTCTTTGAAAATTAGTCGACATGTTAATGAATAAAGATTTTAAAACATATCAAAAGTTTTATGTTTTCAAAAAGCATCCGTCAATTCTCATCAATACACACATATTATGTTTGCGTCTGTGTTGGACTCTTTTATAACTTGTGTTCTTGATAATGAACTAGAAGTGTATATGGAATTGTGTCTTAATGAGATTTATTGATTGATCTCGTTGGCTCTAGACTCTATAAGTGCACTTTTGCTATTTGATGATCGGAGGCTAGAGCGGACTATCACCTTTTCAATATCTACGATCTTAAAATGAGAAAGTTGATAGAAGCGTGTTGTAATCCATGAGAAATGAAACAAACTTCTTTTAAGAGAAGCCTGAGTAGCTGGGATGGGTTGTGCATTGCATCATTAGGTCCATGATAACTTGTTTTCAATATCAGAATCAGCTTTGTGATTACTGATAGATTATGCATTAACCTAGTTTCTGCCTAAGGTTGTATGGAGGGCTTCTTTCTTTACACCCTTTATCCTTACAATTCCTTTTCATTCTTCAACCCCTTCAGTGTTATTCCAAAGCTTCCTCATTATTGCCATGTTAGATTTGTTCCGGTGATAACTCATGCCTTGGATAACATTCTTTGCAATCTTACTTTACTCCTTTTTTCAATCATACCTAAGGACTTCTACTCTATCTAATGGAGTGTCCCTAGGTAGATCCCTCCGGTTCTAGCTGGACCGTGGAACAAAATACCTAAGCTTAACCTCCTTATAACACCATAAGAAACAACAGTTGGTCAGTCTTTGGTATTTACATAGTAGCCATAAAACCATTAAAAAGGCAATCAACGTGTTCGAGAAATCATTTATTACACATTGAGAGTTTTCTATATCACCAAAAATATCCCCCTAAACATATGCACCATATGATGAAAGAGTTTTGCACATGCGATGTCGGGAATGCACTTATATTCAAAAGATCTTATCCGAATTAAGCCGTATTGATCACATTTTACTTACTATTCTCCTCCTCAAAAATTGCATATGTGTTGATAATTTTTGACTTAACAAGTGAATTAAAATACAAGTTAATGTACGTTGATACACTGGTAGACAAACTAATGATTGGGAGAACAGGAATGCATGCCGAATGAACTAATATCAAGTGGTTCATTTATTAGAAATTGTACTCCCCTCAATAATAGATTAGGGTGAAACCTTGGAGCTGGAGTTTGTTGAGCACATAATTTTGAAAGATTTTGAATACTTCTTTTGAAACTATCTTGAAAATTTGTAGTCTACAAGAAAATGATTTTTAATTTATCTTATAAAGTATAATTTCCTTAGTACTTCTCTTGAGCATTCAAAAATTTGAATGTTTATATGACATTCCTTAAAACCGATAAGATTCGAACTTCCCGTTGTTGAGGAATAATGTGCATAGATGAACATTTTCCTTTCTTTGGAGTCCGAGTCCTAATCTGACATTTATTAAGAAGTCGTAAAGAAATTTGAAGAGACATGTTTTGAAAAATTATGAAACTCTCGCTCGAACTTCATTTATATACCCGTGTTAATGTTAATCAATAGTTTTAGGTACGTAAATGTTATCGATTTATAAGAGACATGTCGGAGAAGATTATTTTTGGTATTTTTGAAATTTTTCGATTTTGTATTTAGCTTTTATAGGTTTATAATTTTATATTTTTTTCTGATAAATATATACAAAGAATTACTGTGATTTTGCAAGACGTTCAAGCTCACGTGGAGACAAACTACACATACCAATGCGACGAACCAATTAATTAAACCTATCCATTGGAAGGGATTTGGTAAAGAGGTCAGCCAGTTGGTAATCAGTCTTGACAAAATGCAGTTCAATCGTACCCTTTTCCATGTGTTCCATTATGAAATAGTAGCGGACAGCAATGTGTTTGGTTCTCGAGTGTTGGACCGGGTTACAGGATATGGCTATGGCTAATTTCAATAGATAGGAATCTTGTGAAAGTGAAAGCCATAATCCGTTAACTATGTCTGCATCCAAAGGACTTGGGTACAACAAGCAGATAAAGACAGATATTCTACTTCCGCGATTGACAGCGCCGTATAGTCTTTCTTTTTTGATGACCAGCCCACTAGCTTTTCGCTTAAGAATTGAGTTCCACCAGAAGTACTATTGAAGAAGTCTTGACATCCCTCATAATCAGCATATGAAAATCCAGTTAGTTCAAAACCAAAATCCTTCGTATACCAAGACGCATATTAACGGTTCCCCGAGGATAGCGAAAGATCCTTTTAACCTCTTTATGGCCCTTCTCAATTGGCTTAGCCTGGTACCGAGCACATAAACAAGTAGCAGGTACAATGTTCGGTCTGCTTGACATAAGATACATTAGGGCACCAATCAAGCTTTGATATCTCGTTGCATCAACTAGTGTCCCATTTTGATCTAGGTTAAGCTTGTCTTTGATTTCCATGGGTGTACCAATGGGATCACAAGTTTCCATTCCATAGTTTTTAAGGATTTCTAAAACTTAGTTAGACTAGTTTATGAAGATGCCACTGGGGGATTGGTTAACATGTTAACCAAGGAAAAACATCATTTCCTTCATCATCGACATTTCAAAGCGGCTTTTCATAAGGTCATCAAATAATTGGGTATACCTAGGGTTTGTAGAACCAAAGATAATATCATTTAGATAGACATGTACCACTAAGATGTCATCGTCGAAGCGTCTTATAAACAACGTTGGATCAATGGTGCCTTTGAAGAAGTGATTCTGTAAGAGAAACTTTGACAATTCATCGTACCATGCCCTCGATGCTTGCTTTAACCCATAAAGTGCCTTCTTTAACTTGTAGACATGACTTAGACGATCAGCATCAATGAAACCTTCAGGTTGACACACGTACACATCTTCTTTTAACAAACCATGTAAGAAAGCAGTTTTTACATTCATCTAGAATACAATGAACAATTTGTGTGCCACTTATGCCAAAAATATCAACAAAGCTTCCTATGGTGTTCTTCTACCTCAACATCTTTATTCTTGATGCAACTACTCTTAGACGCAGAAGGGACCCTATCATTCTTTGTATTGCTCCTAGGCTGTGGTCTTCTGGTCTTAGCAGTGCTTTCTACTCCTGTAGAAGAAATACCATTTAAATTAGAAGTCATATTTTCCTAAGAGATGACATGAGGTTGTGAAGTAGTGATTAGTTTTGTCCTAACACTTACTTTAACATGTTTGTTAGGTAGAACATTATCTAACCTTGAAATTTTAGAAGGATTAATCCTAAACATTCCCGGGGCAATCACGTTATCATTTTTCACAACTTTTGATTCTTGAGTGGAAGGTGCCGAGTTTGAAGTGACTGGTTTTAACAAAGCATTCCTCTCACTAACCTTGCGAATAACCTTTGAATTTAGAAAAGGAGTTACAGAATACAGTTTTGATTTGGAAGAAGAAGGTGGTTTCCCTAAGATTGATTGCTTTGTAAACTTAGTATTCGCACTCGTTCCTTGAGTGGTGTCCTTTTGTTTAGAAACTTTATCAAATAACTGGGCTCTTAACTTGGCATTTTCATAAATCGTATTATGTAATTTTTCTTGCAAAGAGTCAATTATGGATTTGGTTTGAGTTTGTGTCACATTAATAGAGTCAAACAAGTTCTTGTATATGGTTTTAAGGTGAGCATTTTCTTTAGCATAATTCAAAACCTGAAACTCTAATTCCACGTTCTCATCTTCTAGTTTCTGAGACAAAGGATCAAGGGTATCTGATGCAATGGAGTATCCTTACCTTTACCCTTTAGATCTCCCAACTGAGATTGCAACTGTTCGATCTTTTGTTGCATGTCATTATAAGCATTATCATACAAAATTTTGTCATATTTGCATTCTTCACATTTTTTGTGCCAATCATTCCAAAGTTTATCATATTCATTTTCCTTTTAATGATATAATTTTCAAATCGTTCTTTCGTATGTTCAAGCTCAGTCTAGAGATCGGATGTTTCGACAACAATAGGATATTGCATAATAGACATAATATCCTAACTGATAACTGCTCTCAAAAGACGCTCAATTTCATATTCCAAAGCCTTGTGCTTAGCAAGAGATTCATCAGCTTCTTTTGTAAGAGATTTAAAGGCTCAAACAAATTTAGTTGCTTCTTTCAAAAATTGTATTTCTAATTTTGAACTCTAGCATCAACTTGGTTAATGATAGGGAAAATTTCATCTTTTACAATTTTGTGAAGCTCTTGATGAGCAGAAGACGACCAATTGTGTATATCTAATGTCATTTTTTTACAAAACGTTGAAAAGTCACAATGGTTCTTTTTTACCTCATTTAGAAAATTTCGTGCAACACTTAGAGAAGTATCATCCGAAAACTCTTTATTTGGTATTGAAATTGATTTGGAAACCGATTTAGAAATAATGGTCGTTGATGTGTCATTGTGTGTAGGTATTATTTATAACCAAGTTTTACATTTATATTTTGCCGACATTACCTAAAAACAACACTAACGGGTAGTGTACCCGATCAGTTGTAAATTCGTTAGTAAGTAGGGTGTCGATCACTAAGAGCGAGAACGTAATACCTAAGTCTATCAGTATTTTAGTTATCTATGTTAGATTTAGTCTATGTTAATTCTAAGTTAAACCTATGCTAAACCTAATTCTAATGGGTAGAGGGGGTTTTCAGTCTGAGAGACTAACACGGGATTTGTGGTGACTTAAACCTACTTAAGACACGATAACACACATAGGCAGATAATTAAAAGATAGAAGAGCGAATATGCCAATTATAAGAAAACTATATTAACCATGTTTAATCCAATTAAAACGCAGGTTTGTTTATTAGTGCAATGATTGACTTATCTCGAGGGGTATATCATTCCAATATTTAGGTGGTACTTCTTCCTAAAACCTAGACACACAAATTCTGTCATAATTAGACGCATCCGCATAAAGCAAGCATTTGTTGATTATAATCTATCTTAGGAGATTAGTAATGGTGCTATATCATAGAGCACAGCATTACCACGGCATCAAACCAAACACATTAGTTGCTTCTTTCACACACAGAGTGCGAATCCACTATCTCAGCAATTTTTTGCGAGTTCCGCGTACAGCACTAACATACTACACTCCATGATATATCCTCTAGTGAAAATTTCAATCTTTTAAAACAATTTTGTGAAGCTCTTGATGAGCAGTAAGACGACAATTGGTATATCTAATGTCATTTTTTTACAAAACTTGAAAAGCAGTTCACTAGAGGATACTACATACTATAATCACCAGGTCCTTGACGCAGACAACAGTTCGAGAGAGAGCGCAGAACCTATCCTCTATAGGCGACCGCACTATATCATCGGTTCCGATCTTAAACATCGATTTATTGGTATTGAAAATTGATTTGGAAACCGATTGAGAAATAATAGGCCGTTGATGTGTCATTGTGTGTAGGTAAATTTATAACCAAGTTTTTACATTTATAATTTTCCGACACATTACCTAAAAAACAACACTAACGGGTAGTGTATTACCCGATCATTTGTAAATTCGTTAGTAAGTAGGGTGCTGATCACTAAGAGCGAGAACGTATACCTAAACATCAGTATTTTAGTTATCTTATGTTAATTTAGTCTATGTTTAATTCTAAAGTTAAGACTAGCTAAACCTAATTCTAATGGGTGAGGGGGTTTTTCATTGCTGAGAGACTAACACGGTATTTTGTGGTGACTCAAAACACTACTTAAGACACGATAACACACATAGACAGATAATTAAAAGAGTAGAAGAGGCGAATATGCCAATAAGAAAACTATATTAACCAGTTTAATACCAATTAAAACGCAGGTTTGTTTTTATTAGTGCAAATTGATTGACTTATCTCAAAGAGGGGTATAATCATATCCAATATTTATGTGGTACTCTTCCTAAAACCTAGACAACACACAAATTCTGTTCATAATTAGGACGCATCCCCCATAAGCACGCATTTTTGGGTTGATTATAATCTATCTCTTAGAGATTATTAATGGTCGCTCTTACTAAACCCTAGCTCATGAGACTTTACTAACTTACATACTTAATGCCTGATTTAGATACTAGTAGTCCACTATCCTAGCCCAACAATGGAATCAGAACGTTAATTGTTGATCCTAAAGGTTCACCTGCTAGTCTAAACTTGTTCACTAAACCAAAGGCAAAATAAGCATTATTTGTGATCCTATGATTCTATGAATATTTTCAAATTGCAGATATGGAGAATATCCAAATCTTAGCTAGCATGATATTTGCAATTCCAGATCCAGTTGAATGATAGGTCGCTTACTTAAGCACGTAAACGAGTATAAATTGATAAACATAATCAACAAGCAATGATAAATTAAGCAATCGAGATAAACAAACCAAATATTTAAATCTTCATAAACATGGCTAATACCTAAAGCTATTAGCCGATAACCATCGTAATAAATACAAGCATGATAATGAACAACTAAGGTAAACTAATCTTGTTAAATGAATGATACCAAAAATCAAACGATTATCAAGAGTATGGAATTATAAGGTGTTTCCTATGGAATAAGATGCGGTGCTTGACCTTCTTTGCTCTTATTGGCTTCTAAAATCGACTTATGTGGTTATGCTATTGAAATATGGTTAAGCACACCCTAAACTAGTGTTTATGGATTTGTATTTATAGTCTCTGAAAAATAAACGATATGCCATATTGGTTGAGGTCAATACGGCATATTGGAGTTTTCTTAGAGTAGGGACCACGTTCAATATCTTTCAGGATCTTTAAATACTCGAAATAAAATACCGCGTATGGAACTTCCTGGATACGGCGTATAGATCTTTATTTCTTTGTGGTTTCTTGTGAAGTGTAGGCACAGATACACCGTATCTTCCTTGATAGATACGGTGTATAGTATGTCAGAACAGTATTCTTCAGATTTAATCGTTTAAGCTCCAGAATACGTGCGTTTTTGCTAATCTTCATAAAGTATTCCATAATTACTGCAAAACTAAAATATAAATGATTAAGTACCAGTTCTCGGAATAATTATATAAAATGGGTAAGAAATATGGAATAAATGATGCTATAAAAGTGACGTTATTTGATGTCATCAAATATTCCCCACTTGAATCCTAGTTGTCCTCAAGTAGCCTTTAGAAAATTTATGAAAATGTATCCCAATCGTAGTCAAGGATTTTTTCCTTTAAGCATTTATTCGTTCATTATTAGTACACAACCAAGCACCTTATGAAATAGGAAGATGAAATCACTCAAATCACTCAACTAATCTATATGGTAACATGTAACGAATTTACTCAATTGGCAAGGATACACATCTCCACCACTAAATCTAATGAGTGTCAAATCTATAAAGGTAAATTGGGTTTAAAAAGGTTTAATGGTTTGATCACTCTTTCTAATCTCTATCAATACCAATATTCCAGAGAAGGCGACAAACCACACATACACATCCATAACGATGGAATAGACACACATGGTTGCATTCATTCGTTAACTCGAATAAGCTAAAGAATAGGACTAGTAGTCTTTACCAAAAGACGTAAACTAGTAGGGGCGACAAACCACATATACACATCCATAACGATGGAATAGATATACATGATTGCATTCAATTCCCCAACTCGAGTAAAACTAAGGGATAGGGTGAAGAGTGATATAGGGTAGGGATCTTCTAATCCTTTCTCCAAAAGTAATAAACCAACAAGGCGGACAAAATCACACATACATGGACGTAACGGTGGAATAGACACATGTGATTGCTCGCATCCTCTTTCTAGTAAGACCTAAGGATATGAATTAGGAAAGGGAAAGTAATTGTTGTTAAATAAAAGAAACAAAACAAACAGATTAAGTCTAAATATATAAGGCACAGTGTTGCTAGTAACTTTCTTGACCGTTCCTATGGTTGGTTTATTTCGACCAACAAAGTATAAATAGTTGGCGTTCCCATAATGGTCAAACTGTCCCAAACATCCAATATACATACTTACAACATTATGGTGAAATAGACCACCATTGTTTTTTATAAGAAATACATGGTTGGTTTATTTCGACCAACATACAACAATACTCTGCAGAATCACTATTTTTGTATTTTTCACTTTTTTTGATTTTTTTAACATATATACACTACGAATCTCCGGTGTAATTTCACCATATTCACGATCACAATCAATCCGGATAATTTATCAATTTTTCATCATATTTCGGATGTAAATAATAATTTGTGAAAGTAGTAAAACACACTGAAAAATTAAGATTTAAAAATATACACTACTTTCACATTCTCATTGCATTGTGCAATCTTCTCGACCTATTTGAAGAGAGAAATTTCACACACGTACCCAATTGCATAGTGCAATTTTTCTAACCTAATCATAGATAAAGATTTTTGCATTGCGACACAGGAAATACAATACTTTACACAAAAGACTACTGGTAACCGATTAAGGACTTAATCTAATAGGATAGGCTAAGGTGTAAAGGTGTAACGAAACACACATTTGATGTGAAAAAGACAGGAATGGGTTAATAGGTTTTTCTAGGGGAATCATACTCTAAAAATAAGAGTAAACAAAGGGTTTATACGGGGGTTAACTAACCAGTGTAGTTGGTTAATATCTCATCATACATAGGCATTTTGGGTGTAATCCAAGAAATTTACCAGTTTAGAAAATGTCACTCCATCTATTTAAAATAGTACTGATTATTTTGGTCTCGAATAGATATACCAAGTCAAGATCTAAAGTCTACAACATCACCGGCACACTCATAATTTTGTAGAATTTGGGTAAACATTTGGAAATGGATAAGGTTAAATTCTCACAATATCTAACAACGGTTATATCTACGGGTTATGTAACTAATAATTCCACAAAAGTATGCCTGAATTTTTTTTAAATTTAGGCATAATTTAAGCATTTTATTATGAAAAATAGGACAAGTAAGCATTCTAATTCTCCTCCCCCCACTTGAAGTATACAACGCCCTCGTTGTATAAATTAAACATTAAAAACAGGGAATTAAAATAATTAGAACGAGAAACTCCCCTGTGATTTGCTCGATATAATCCTCCATGTTGCGTTTATGAGCAAAATCGTGCGTTGTAAATGTGTCTGTATTCCAGCATGACTACAACACATAGAATTCCATATTATAAATACCCCACTAAAAGTCATATTTTTTTATTCAGAAGGTCCTGTATAAGATATAGGAAAAACAATGCAATTCCATCTCGGGTATTCTACGGTTAGAAAATAAAAAACAAAAACGAAAAACTATACAGGAAGTCAATACGTCGTATCCCAAAACCAGGATACGCCATATAGAAACCTGTAAAAAGTATCTGGGATATGGGTCAAATTAACAAATACGCTGTATCATATAATGAATACGCCGTATAGACAATCTGACAATAATGTTTTAAATGCAAAAAAATAAAGGACTGGATGACATTCAAACATTCAATACGCCGTATGGTGTGTGGCGGATATGCCGTATTGATGTCAGGTAAGACATACTCGATAAAAGAAATTAAAAACAGTCTGGGCTGTCTCCCGGGAAGCACTTTTCTTTTTAGCGAAGTCTTTAAGTTAGACTTTTCGCCAGCTTCTTATTCCTTGGTGCATGTCACGATCCACCCTTCATCCTTTTTTCAAAAAATCTCTTGGTAGTTGTGAGAAACACTATCTTCATTTCTCTTCCAAGCATTGCATTCTCATGTGTTAATAGCAATGTACTCTTTGTTAGGTCCTAACAAATACTTTATAACTTCAAACTTCTCGGCCTTGCACACCTTTTCATTGAGCTACACATCTTTTACATTATCAGAGTGAGGTGTGTTGTTTAGAATAATTTCGTTCATTTTGCTAATGTTTTCTTCAAGGTTCTTTTGGTTACGTTCATTCCCTTTTTTAATTTCATAAATGTTATCTTTTTATTGAGCATCCAAATAAGGTTTGAAAATGAGTTAGTATCGGTGTTACGAGGGTTTTCATAGTCAGACTCCTCCCATTCTTCATCGCTTGAATCGATGTCATCCATTAGTTCATTACTTCCCTCTCCTTTTAACCAATAATTCCATAATGCGCTTTTAGTCATTCCATCCATTCTTTTACGATCTTTGAATTTTGCATTCAACCAAGCTTCGAATTCAAAGTAATCACGCCCTTCGTCTTCATCGTCCCTTGTTACATCATATTTGCCTACTCGAGATAGGGGTTAGTACTTACAGAAAAACCTACCTACTAGCTCACTTCAGGCGGTGATTTTTTCGTTCCCTTCGTTTATCCACCATTTTAGTGCAGCACCGGTAAGCGAGAAAGGAAAAACATGCACACGTAGTTGATCGGTGTCTATATCGGGAATTTAATTAAATCGAGTATTTCAAGAACTTTAGCAATGTAGTCGACCACGTCTTCTTCTTTTGATCTGCTGTAAGAATTACTTTGTAATTCCTTTAAGTGCTCATTGCTAAGTTCAATTTTCACATTATTATCGATCTTTGGTTTAGCAAGACTTGATTCAGCTTGAGCTTTTCCCATGCATTCCCTTAAAATTAATTCCGTCATAATTCCTGTCATTCCCTCTTTAGTTTATCTTTTGTAATTAGCACGTCCTGAAACCAAGGTCAAAATATAAGTAGGATTTGTTCTGAAGAAAGAAAATATAGAAAACTAATCACGAGAACTGAATACGAAAAAGCATGATCTGCTGCTATATCAAATGATCGATACACCGTAATCAATGAATTTGAATACGCCGTATGGATCTGTTAAACAGAGTACAATGTATTGGTTTAGAAAGGTTGATACGTCGTATTCAATGGATTTAAATACGCCGTATCAATTATTCGACCAGAACAGTGTATAGAAACAAAACTAAAACAGAAAATTAAAACAAACACACAAGCACACAAAATAAAATAAAAACAAGCAGATAAAATGGATAATCTGACACTAAGAATCAAAATTTAAATATTTACACTAATTAAATTACACTAAATCTAGGTTAATTAAAAGTTAGAACTAAAGAACCAATAAAAATAAGAATTAACAATTTCACTCTCCGACAACGGCGCTAAAAACTTGATATGTCATTGTGTGTAGGTATTATTTATAATCAAGTTTTACATTTATATTTTGCTGACATTACCTAAAAACAACACTAACGGGCAGTGTACCCGATCAGTTATAGCTTCGTTGGTAAGTAGGGTTTCTATCACTAAGAGTGATAACCTATTTCCTAAGTCTATCAGTATTTTAGCTATCTATGTTAGATTTAATCAATGTTAATTCTAAGTTAAACTTATGCTAAACCTAATTCTAACGGGCAGATGGGGTTTTTGGTCTGAGAGACTGGCACGAGTTTTGTGGTCACTTAAACCTACTTAAGACACGATAACACACATAGGCAGATAATCAGAAGACTGAAGAGTGGTCAAGCTAAGTTTAAGGAAACTGCTTTAACTATGTTTAATCCAATTAAAACGCAGGTTTGTTTATTAGTGCAATGATTAACTTATCTCGAGGGGCATATCATTCCAAGATTTAGGTGGTACTTCTTCTTAAAACCTAGACACACTAATTCTGTCAGAATTAGACGCGTCCGCATAAAGCTAGCATTTTTTGATTATAATCTATGTTAGGAGATTAGTAATGGTGCTCTTACTAAACCTTAGCTCAACTAGACTTTACTAACTTACTGCTTAATGTCTCTTTATATACTAGTAGTCCACTATCCTAGTCCCAACCAATGGAATTATAACGTTATTTGTTGATCCTAGGGTCACCTGCTAGTCCAACTTCTTCACTAAACAAAAGGCAAAGATAGGTCATTATTTGTGATCATATGATATAGAGAGCTATCCCAGAATCTAGCTAGCATGATATTTTGCATTCATAGATCCAGTTGAATGATAAGTCGCATACTTAAGCACGTAAACAAGTATAAATTGATAAACATAATCAACAGGCAACGATAAATTAAGCAATCGAGATAAACAAACCAAACATTTAAATCTTCATAAGCAAGTTAAACGAATGATACCAAGAATCAAACGATTATCAAGAGTATGGAATTATAAGTTGTTTCCTATGGAATTAGATGCGTTGCTTGACCTTCTTTGCTCTTCTTGGCTTCTAAAAATCAACTTATGTGGTTATGGTATTGAAAATATGGTTAAGCACACCCTAAACTCGTGTTTAGGGATTTGTATTTATAGTCTCTGAAAAATCATCGATACACCGTCTTGGTTGAGGTCAATACGGCATATTTGGGTTCTTGGAGTATGAACCACGTTTAATATCTTCTTGGATCTTTAAATGCTCAAAAATAGAATATGGTGTATGGAACTTCCTGGATATGGCGTATAGATCTTTATTTCTTCATGGTTTCTTGTTAAGTACAGGCACAGATACGTCGTATCTTCATTGATGGATACAGCGTATAGTATGTTAAAACAGTATTCTTCAGATGTCATCGTAAAAGCTCTAGAATGCGTATCATTTTGCTAATCTTTACAAATACTCCATAATTACTGCAAAACTCAAATATAAATGATTAAGTACCAATTCTCTTAATACTTATATAAATGGGTAAGAAATATATAATAAATGATGCTATAAAAGTGACGTTATTTGATGTCATCAGCCATTTTTGAAGTATTTGAAAAATAAAACTCTTCACGTGACTTGGCCTTTTGAGAAACAAAAACCTCTAAAAGTTGATTAATCTTTGCATAATTTGTCGATTTTATATCTTTGTTCAATTGTTTCATTTTTAGGCGACTCTCTTGAGCAAGTTCAAAAGTCTTCTCTGAATCATACACAGCATAAGGATCATGCTTTTCTAATAAAACTTTGCCATTATAGAAACTTTGTTGTTTGTGCTGAGCTTGCTTGAGATAAAAAGGATTTTGATAACCTAAAGCCATTTTCTGTTTAGTGTGGTAAAACAAGTCTGGCTTAGGTGAAAGCATGTGCGTCGTTTGAATCGATTGACCTATTTTTACCAATATGTTATCTAATTCCTTTATCTTATTCTCAAGTTGAATTTGTTTATCAAGAAGCTCGTCTACGCGTGTTTTGAAATCAAACTTCAACTTTTTCATCTCTTGTTGAAGATACAAAACAATTGATATTTTTTTAAAGCTGGTTATTTAAATTTGTAATTTCACATTCAAAGTCATTGTCATTTTAGTAGAACTTAAGTGAAGTGCATTTATCGTTTTAGTAAGACATTGCTCTTGATAAACAGACTTTTGATAACACCTTTCAAGTTTATCATATTTTTCTTAATTGATTTCAAAACATTTTTCTTGATTTTTATATCTAGCAAGCTTAGTGGTCAATTATGCATTCATTTTTTTCATTTGTGATTGACCGAGTTAACTTTCACAACTTCAATTTATAAATTATTATATAATGATTCAAAATAAGCATGTGTTTCCTTAACAGTTGCAGGATGTTGTTCTACTGTTTCTCCACTTTGTTCCACACTAGAAACCGTAGAGATAACATTATTATCATTTTGTTGTACTTGGTGTGGTTCACGAATGGGTTCGAGTAGATCAGTATATTGTTCCTCTTGAGTAAACATATTAAATATCGTATTATTATAACAATTATCATATTCGTGTACCTCAGCTGATCCATCTGAGTCATAGATGGGAGCTTTGTCAATCTGAGTACCTGATGTCGATGCTTGCTGCAAATTAGCCATCAAAATACAGTTTGCATTGACTTCCTTAATCTCATCAAGATCTTCTGCATCAGCCATGAAATCAAATTAAGCTTCAAGTTGGATCCCTGCCTCTTTCTTTTGAGCAATCAACAACTGTGTCTGAAGATAAGCAGCATCCCTTTTTCTTGGTCTGACTGTGCAGTTCCTAGCAAGATGAACCAATCCTCTGCAGTTGTAACACCTTACCTGATTACCATTATTCCTATTACCATTACCTTCAGCCCGTGCTGCTACAACATTACCATTCCCAATCTGATTCCCGTTTGGATTAGCAATCCCCGAAACAACAATAAGCCTATTCTGATTTCCAACATTCTGAACACCCAGATCTGCATTATACCTATTCTGATTCCCTGCCATCTGCCCAGCATACTGTCTAAACTAATTCCCACCATTACCTCTAACCATCTGCATCTGTCTATCTTGCCCCATATTCATACCCGGTTGTGCAATATGCATGTTGTGCGGGTTGGATGAAATTCTTTTATTATTATTGGTTGCTGAGGAATAGTTAAGTTTGAATGCTTTAGCTATTAGAACAAGTGCCATGTTTATTGCAGTAGTGGCATCGAAAATGTCCTTGAGATTTATCATTGGCTGTTGCATGTAGTTCTGGTTGAATGATGGTTGTGGGATGTAGTTTTTATTGGGTGGTGGATGTTGCATGTAGGTAATATGTGATGGGTGGTCTAGGTAAATCACTGGATAGTTATAAGGATTATTGGAAGTTGCCATTAATGCCAAAGGATCATGTGTTTTTGCAAGTCGTTCTGCCCTCAGCTCATTTACCTCCACCTAGTTGAATTTTAAGAAATCATACAACTGAGTGTAATCTGTTGTATTCAAGTCCTTTGTTTGGTGAACAATGCTAACATGTCGTCTTCATTCTGGTTGTAGGTTGTTAAGGAACTTGAGGTTGCTGGCAATCTTTTCTGGAAAATGTTTCTTTCTTTTAAATTCATTTATTAACTTTGAGAAACGATGATAGTAAGACTCAATCGATTCCTTATCAGTAGAAGTAAACCTTTCCCATTCATTAAACAGCTTAGCCTTTTTCTCCTAAACCCCAATATCAGAACCTTTCATTAGTTGCTGAACATGTAACCAGATTTCCTAAGCAGTTTCACAACTATTGTCACACCCCCAAACGGGGCCTGGACGGAAACACGTGTTCGGTGGCGTGACGTCATAATATACATCACACAAGATACAAAGAACGACCTCTAAGGGTATGTTTAGAAATCCAACATCGTTGCATTAAATAAAATAGTTAAAGTTTTACATAGGTTCATAGATAATATTCGGAAGCGAATAAAAGTTTTAGAAATTGACAACGATGTTAAAACAGATAATAATAGTTCTTGAAAATCGATCCAATGCAAGGCGGCCCCATATAGCAAACAAAGACATCCATAACTAAGCACTTGAGAAAAACATGCTAAAACATAAACATAAAGTTGATGAATTCATAGGTTTGAATTTGATATAAGAGTCGACCACAAATTTTTGCAAAATGCATGTGACTATTATAACAGATATAATATCACATAAAAAGCATCTATGTTGCGCTAAGCTTATGATAACGAGGCTAAATGTAATGGGAGCATGCAAAATGCTAAATAAACTTTCCCTGACGGGTGCCAACATGGCGCTTCACCGTATCACTCGACATAGTATACGTTCGTTGATCATGTAAGAGCTACTTACATGAATAGGGATGATTAGTCCCAATAGATCTATTTATAACACTCGCGCTCACTTACCAATCCAACTGATCATAAGTAACTAACGGTTCATGATAACTCAAGCATACAAGTATCAACATTTACTTAGGCAACACGTAAACAAGATTGGGAAAAACGTAAAGCATTTGTGTCCAATGTAAAAGTAACCAGCGTATTTGCAAAAGAAAGGCTTTAAGTAATTTCATCCATAAGTAAAACAAAGTGTGATATCAATCATGTAACCGAATTTGCAAACAAACATTTATAAGAGATTGAAATTATTAGAGTAAACAAGTTTGTAAATGAGCATGTTCTCACCCCAAAAGTTAAGGTAAATATAAAATAAGTAAAATGTGGGGCTATGAACTCACCTTAGCAAGATGAGCAAACGGTAAATCACGCAAATGAAAGATGATATAGAAATCTAGCCGCGACCTAGATAAATAATGCGTCATAGGAAAACGGAAAGTATACTAAATATAGCACGAAACGCTTAATATAGAAAGACATCCATGTGTGTTTGTGTTTTGATTTTATTTATCAAAATCAACTTAGTGAAATTATAACGTTCTTCGTTGAATCCTGACATTTTTCCGAAAGTTACCATTTATAGAAAGTTTCCTTTTTAGGAAAGATTTTAGTTTTAAGACGTTAATACCGTCCCCTATATTTGTTAAGTTTCCATATTTTCAAAACACACTAACTAGTCTTAATCGCTTAACTTTTATGTTCGTTTCGCTAAAACATAATAAAAGTTACTATTTTTGGAATCCTACCTCATTTATCAATCCCGACATCATTTACATATTTTAATGACATTTCAAATATTTCTAATCAATAACCTGATATTTTTATATGTTTCGCCAACGTTTAGAAAGTCAAAAAATGTCCAAAAGTGTCCGAAAACCTCATTTTATTTTCCAAACAGCACTACGTAAAAATGGTTTTGCCAAAAAAATGTTTCAAGTTTTATTTGGCTTAAGTCTAATTTTAGGGTACAATATATGAAAAACTATCTATTCCAAACGAGCTCCCCAAAAACTACTTTTATGCCTATTGAAAACATTCCTAAGTCGCCCAAAAATCAAAACAATTTTAGATCAGGAACTATGTATTTCACATACGCTTCCAAAAATTACGCCAAACTTCACAATAGTGCCTAATCTAGCCTATTCTCCATTCACAACTAATCCGCAACCAAACTACACGTAAAACTAACCTAATCTCTTCATTTCTATTGTTGCAACTCACTTTTCAACTCACCTCACCAAGATCGCAAAGTCATAAACATATTACTTCCATTTTTATAAAAGATGTCAAAATATTAATTCATTTCTTTTTATAAAAAGTGCCACAAACACATAAATTCTTAAGCATGAACAAGATTTATAAGAATGAAAAGAAAGTATCAAAAGAAAGTATCAAAAGAAAGATTAAGAAATGCTTACAAGAATGAAGAACAAGAAGCAATAACACAAGATCTATACTCAAAATCACTAGATCTTGAAAACCCACTAATAAAATTAGAAACCCTAACTTTTAGATCTTGAGAAAACTCTTGAAAATCAACCAACTAATATTTTAAACCACCTTAAGTAACCTTAGAAATAAACTTGGTATAATTGTATCTTGCTGGAAATCAAAGATATAAAAACCCTAAATGGGTGTTTGTTTGCCGTGAGCTAGAGAGAGAGAAAAGAGAGATGAAATTTTTTTGGTGAGGCTATGGAAATGATAAATGACGTAATGTGTGTTATAGTGAGGTATTTATAGGACAAAGGATGGTCTAGGGTTTCATGGTTTGTAGTATCAAGTGACCAACACACACAAGAGTGTTTGTGTGTCTTGCTCGGCCGAAAACAACCAAAAGGACCAAGGGGGTCAATTTTTGGGACCATGGTTCATTATCTAGTCTTATTTTTGAATTTTGGTGAGTCAAAGTGGATGAGATTGTTGGATTGTTTTACTAAATAGATCTTAACCTTCAGCTTGCAAAGAGTTTGCTTCTTTAGATAAGTCTAAAGCAACAATAATGAAACACTGAGTAAGCACTATTGATTATGCGGAATCTAATCAATAATGCTAAGAATAACAGTATTGAATAACACAAAAGAACTTTTATATTAAATCTTGAATCTGCCTAGGTTACAGATTACAAAATATGATTACTATTCAATCTTCATGATCTGTGTAGAACTATATGTACTAACTATGCATAGGGTTCCTTTTATAGACTAAGGAAACCCTAATGGGCTTTACAAAATATGTACAAAGATCATGCATATCCTTTCCTAAGATATCTCATGCATATCTCATAAACGGTACTAACTATTTTATACTAACGGTACTAACTAACTAATCAATACTTAACACTTTGTACTGTCAGTACTAATTACAACTAGCGGTACTAAGTAATATAAATAGCGGTACTAAGTCAAGAATGCATAATTCCCAACAATCCTCCCCTAAACATGATTGTTTAACTTGTTAACCTTTACGTTTCTTCAGTTTATTCATCTTGAACTCTTGGAGGATGTATCCAAACATTCTGTCAAATCTTGATCTAGAACTTTGATAATTTTGACATCTTCAGCTATCCATCTTTATCAGCAACACATCTTCTCAACAACACAACAACATCCAACTAAGTTGGATTTGTAGTTTTTGGCAAACTACCAGCCATTAACGAATTTGATATTCCTTTACCAGTAGTCGTTTGCTCTGGGATAGCCAATTCTTTATTGTAAACAACAAGGTGAATTGATAACCTTATAGTTTTGAGTAAACTATCAACTATCAACGGATTTGACTTGTCTTTACCAAAAGCCGTTTGCTTTTGGACTAGTCAATGCTTCATTGCCATAACATGGTGCATTGATAACCATATAGTTTTTAGCAAACTATCAGCTATCAACAGATTTGAGATGTCTTTACCAGGAACTGTTTGATCCTGGACTAGCCAACTCTTTACTGTGAAGCAAGGTGAGTTGAGAACCATACAACGTTTGGTAAATTGTCAACCATAAACGGATTTGAGAAGTCTTTACCATAAGCCGTTTGCTTATGGACTAGCCAGTTCTTATGCCTGTTAAGCATGGTGAACTGATGACCATTTGTTGTGTGGTCTTAGAACCAACACTCAAGGATCCTCCTCATCTCCATCAGAGTCTTTAGGTTCTAACTCTGCAATCTGCTTCTTGACAAATCTAATCAGTTCCAAAGCCATAGTACTGTCCTCTTCAGTTTTTAACTTTAACTCTATCAATTGTGAGATCACTTCCTTTTTCAAAGGATACTTATTCTCTACAAACATATGAATGACTAATCCTTCATCAGTCATTATAGTGTGTACCCCTGAAGAACTATGTAGCTTCCAGCTCACTATCTTCCAATTTTGCTGTGCATTCCAAAATTCATCACTATCACTTTGATTGAACATGATTATCAAATCTCCCCAAAGTATTTTGTCAAATCCCTCAGGTGTCTCATCTTGGTATATGTTCATCACAAGTTGATATATAGCATAGATGTCATCTCTATCAAGTATGGAAAGCACTGCCATCAAAGTACTGAAGTATCTTCTTTGTATACTACTTCTAATCACCACATTAAGATAAACATCTTCTACCTCCTCAGTCTCATCATACTGTGGTTTGGTTGTAAGATACTCAGATTTCCATTCTATGATAGGATACTTCTTGTCAAGTATATCATAATCCACTTCCTTATCCTCATCAGGAGCTATAGTTAAACACAATCTTAGCTCTTCATTATCTTTAGAAGTGAACTTTCTTTTCTTAGAATTCAACTTCTTCCTTTTGCCAAGCTTTCTTTTTCTAGTTCCTTCTTCTTCTTTAATTTCTCCCTTGACACTGTCATCTTTCTTTACACTCTTCTTAGAAGCATCAGCAGCTTGTTCATTCATCTCCTTGATCATTTTTTCATCTTCAGCAGAACCAATAGCAATGAAACTATCATCAGACCTTTTTATCTTTTCATACAAAACTTGTATTTCATCAAAACTCTTGGTCTTCAGATCAGAATGCTTTTTGCCTCCATCATGCTTCAAATATGTCATCATTTGGTTCCTAAGCTGATTTCTTGAAGGAGGTTTTTTTTTATAACTTCAGATCTTTGTTGAGCAAGAAATCTTCTTTGGGCAGCAATAATGTCATGAAGAAATTTGGTTCTCTACTCAATAGTATACATCTCTCTCTTCCTCTTGAAGCTTTTCAGCAAGTATCTTGTCAGCATTAAGTCTTGCCTAAATGAAATCATATTCATTAGAGAGTGCAGCCTTTGTAGCTTCTTCCTCATCCAACCTTTTCCTCTCCTCTTCAGCTTCCCACTCCTCTTGAACCTTTTTGGCCACCTCTTCATCATTAGCAAGCTGTTTAAATTTCTTTTTAGCTTCAGTAATATCTTTTGTTTCAGTATCAGATTCAACTTCCTCTTCAATCCTCTTTTTGCCTTTATCTTTTGGATCGATCTTGGGAAGAGGTCTCAAAGTCAATATTAATCTTGTTGAAGTAGGCCTTGGTCTCTCAGTATCTTCAACATTCCTAATCTCTACTCCTTTTTCCTTTATTCTGACTCATTGTGATGAGAATTTATGCAATGGTCTCATCATCACCAAATATTATTAGAGTAGGTGTTGAAGTAGTTGTTGGATCTGTTTGAGTAGCATTTTTTCCTTCATTTTGATCAGCAGTACCTTCGCCTTATCTATCGGTACTAACTTTTGTACCGTCAGTACCTCCATCTTGCTTGTCAGTACCTTAATTTCTCTTGTCGGTACCTTCATTTGGCTTGACAGTACTAATAGGAGCTTCAGTACTTACTTCCTTATATGTACTTTCCTTCTCTTCTAACACCACAGAGCTTGTCCTCCCCTCATCTTGAGCATCCTCAGACTCCATGTAGTCCATTGCATCATCCACAATATCATCAAGATCATCAAAAGCTGGATCTTTATGCATAGATGGTTCACCCTTGAAAGATTTGACAGATTTCCTCCCCTGTTTGGATACAAACCCATTTTGTACCCCCTTTTTCTTCTGAGAAGTCTTTCTTGCCAATCTTGTCTTCAGTTCAACACTCTTCATCCAGGATTTGTAATGTGTGATAAGTGGTTTGACTCCTTTCTTTAGCTTCTTGACTTGAGCCTTCAAAGCTTTAATTTCTTTAGCCTGAGCTATCATCTGTTTACATAAAGACACATAAAGATCATACACACTTTGGAGTATCAGGCCATCCTCATTCCCGGATAGGGATCTATCACTAGATGACTGACCTCCATGATTCCCACCAGAACCCTCTGGATTGGAATCAGGAATAGCTATAGAAAGAGAAGGTCTAGGAGAAGGGTCAGTCTATGTCTGAGGTTGGTCTTCACTTGGGTGAGGAGGAGAGGGTATGGGTTGGGAATCAGATGGTCTTTCTGAAGCCTCACCCTCATCCTCTGTTTGTTAAACCAACATAAAATCAAATAAAGGTGTAACCTTCCCTGAAAATTTCTTACCCTTTTTAACCATAAATGTCAAGACCTTTTTAGTTTGGGTTGGGACTGGAAAGTGGTCCAAGGGGACAGGTACATCTTTTAACTGATTGCTCAAAAAGATTTGTAAAAATCTTGGATACATTACAAACTTCTTAGTTGCATCCAAGTGTCGTATCATGCCACCAAAAATTAATTTTGAAAAATTGTATTTCTGATTAGTGGCTAAACAAATTAC